>PVKN010013272.1:0-20061 GCA_004027915.1 Capromys pilorides | reverse complement strand
CCATCTCAAAATTTCCCATAAAGTCAACATGAAACCAGCCTCTGGATTGGATGTGGTTCTTGTCTAACTCAGTTTGAGACTAAAATTGTGAAACAAAACCAAGTCCACAAACTGAGGTACCAGACGGACTTTCCAAACTGCGATCCATACTTCAAAAGAAGGAACAGTGTTAAGAGGTGCATGAACAAAAAGAACTATGCAAATAAACTATTTCATTTGAAACAATCTTTTCTACCCCTGACTGCCATGTGATTTCAAGTTATACATATTTTTATTCCATACACTATAAATGCGTTTATTATATATTTGAAAAAATTAAACATCAAATCAATGTGTACAGAAATTTTAAATTTTCTTTTTAAAAAAATCCACCATAGTGAAGACAAGTTGTATTTAATTTTTAAACTGTGCAAGTATATATATTTTCTTAAGAGCAGAATATATTTATTAGGGAAAGAAAGCTTCTGTCCAAGTGAGGGACACAAGAGGGGCGCCAAGGCTGCCCCCAACAAGTATGATATTTTAAAAACTGTAAAGTTTTATGAAGAGAGAAGTCTCTCTTCATAAAGGGAGAATAATTAGGAAACCTGAAAGAACTGAGATTTCATTCACACAGCATGCCTCCTGGGAGCGCAGAATGGAGCTTTTACCTGTGTCGCATTTGCCCATGTCAGGTCTCACCTCTGGTGACAGCATCCAGTGCACAACCACTGCCTGTTGCTCCTCCTCCAATCACAAGGACATCAAATTCTGAAGTGTTCTGCAAAGTCAAAAGCTGAGCTTCTCTGGAAGGAGGCTCCCTGTTAACAGGTTCTGCAAAGTACTCTGCTGCTTCCACATAGGCCAGGTTCACCTGATGAAAAAACAGACCACTGTCAGGGTCTCCTCCAGGACGCTGATCTAACAAAAGTAATTGTACTCTAAAGGAAGGGATTTGGAGTGGAAAAGAGGAACTTCAAAGCCAGAGCAGAGTCCCCATGGACACGAGGGACCAACATCACAGGGAAGGAACTAAGTGTAGTCTTTACATTGGTCTCAATCAACCATAAAAGACATAGCTTCAGATTTGAAATTTCTTGTTTTAGCTTTATAAAACAAAATTCAATCATTTCCAATACAGTGCAATAATTCCCAAAAGCCTGAGATAATTTACAGGGCAAAAGAAGGAAATATCCTACCCAGTAACAACAATTTACTCAAGTAATATTTAAAAGCGTTAAAGTCACAAAAAAAAATACCACTTTGCTTTTTTGCAACTTCTTAAAAATACATTGTTTATTCCTCAGTTTCCATGACAAAAATATATTCTAGAATTTGGGTTCTAAAAGTCTGAGTTAGTTCAATTAAAATAAATCACATTGCCACCTTGAGTAATTAGCTGTATTTAATTAGAATCATATTTTCAAATATTTTATTCAGAGGCTTCTTCATTAAATATTTTAATATAAAATCACAGATATAATGCATTTCTTTTACATTATTTCCATTGTTTAAAAATTAATAATTAAAGGTAGGCCTCATCCTGTTAAAAGGGTAACAACATCCTCTATTCCTAACTTGTACACAATAACGTCACTTAACATGATCACAAATCAAAAACAAAACCAGTACCCAAAAAAAAGAAGGTAGTTGCCAGAACCTAAGTTGGAGTGAAAACACAAAACACAGGTATCTGTTTATTTCTAAACTGTAACACCAGACTTATTCATCACACTGAACAATGTTGACCAATATTGCTCTCTTAGTAACCCACGGACACTAACATTTATCTTCTCATTAAAACAGCATCAGCAGAGCCAGGCGTGGTGATGCACACCTGTAATCCCAGCACTTGGGAGGCTGAGGCAGGAGAATCAGTACGAATTCAAGACTAGCGGGCTACAAAAGTGAGCTCAAGGCCAGCCTGAACTGCATAGCAAGACTTTGTCTCAATAAGACCAAAAGTAAATAAATAAATCAGCATAATCCATATAAGGCATTTTTCCCATTCTGTTGTCGTGGCCATATATGTATATATGGCCAAAGTTTGTTCAAAAAGACTTATGCTTGACTTAGAGGTAGTTCTTATCATCCCAGATAAGTGGATTTTTTTATCTAGCAAATAAAAGACCTCCTATGACTGGATTTATTTATTATTTAGACAACTGGATTTCTATGAAAGCAGTCTAACAACCCAGGGTACCTGAGAAAACCCTAGGTTAGTGTCAGAGCATCCCAACTTGCACTCGTTATATCAAACTTATATTGCTGTTTATCAGCAATATAACTCTTAACATCTCTTTGAGCCTTGGTTTCTTCATTCTAAAATGAGGATAAAGCCCACTGTGATGTCTCTGTCTCTCCAACTCTGGTTTATCCTCTGTCTGAATACAATAATAACATCAAAGTCACTGGTAAACTAGATAGTACTGTCCTATAGTACTTGGTACTATTATTATTAAACAGACTCTTTAACAGCATATTAAAAGGAACTTTCAAAATCTATCTTGGACAAGAGCGCAGTCTGGCTGTGACATCTGTCACCCCAGGCTGACATGGCTGTTCTGGCTGATTATACAGGTGTCCCTCTCCTCCCTCAATACTCCATGTGCATCCCTCACAAAGTGAAGCACTCAGGTGGCCATTCCCTGGCAGAGGATCATTCTGTAGTCTAGGGCATAGGAGCTGCTGCGCTTCCCTGCTAAAACCTCCAAACAAGTTCTCAAAACTTATCTTACTAAATATAACAAAGATTATAATTGATCGGATGCTATGATTTTCCACACTATTACTTCAGATTCCAAACCACAAAAATCTTACCCTGCAAAGTATAACTCTTCCTAATTATTTGCTAATAATTATTTGCTCATGTTTACCTTTATATAGATTTAAGGTAAATAAGTATTTTGAAGAAAAACACCTCTTAGCCATGGTCTCTGCTTCAACCATCTAATGAGTCACTACTGTTACACACGCGCGCGCACATGTGCACGCATATGCTTGCTCACTCGCTCACTCGCTCACAAGTATGCAAAAAGAACAAATGTCAAAATAGAGGGAAAAACCATACCAAGCTATGACCACACAGATGAGGGAGGGAGAATCTTTCATCTGAAGGCTTCAGCCACACCATGACAGATGGGCAGGACTTGGACATGAGACTGACAAGTGACTAAAACACCAGAGCATTTTCACACATCCAAGGAATTGCTGACATTTTCTGCTTGGTAGGTTTTCTAGAAATACTTGAGAAATACATTTAAAGACCATATTATGATATAGTGTATCAGAACCTGGTAATACTAAAAGCTCCCTATTCTGCTCCACATATGAAGGGGAAAGCCAGTGGCTTGAGTTCCCTTCAGCAGGCAGACCTGATCCGACTGGCAACAGCTGTGCCTGCTGGGTGCACTGCACCTCCTGTGCTGCGCCCGCCTCACTCCCCTTTCTCACTAGCGCACTCTAACATTCCCTTCTCAACAATTACAAATACTTCTCTCATACGTTTCAAACTGCCATCCTAAAAACTCTTAAGCAGCCTGTAAGCACTTGATTCTCTACTGCCTTAGTCCGTACCCCTCAACTGCCTCTAATCAGCCTTTTCATATACACATATTCGCCACAAACACCAACATAACAAACTAATGCTCCCCATGCTCATAGTGCTTCCCATAGCATTCTGCTTGTTCCCTCACCTCACCTTTCACACAATTCTCTTTCTCCAGTCTCTCCAAATCACTCTCAGCTTCCTCTGGATGGCCCTCGGCTGCTCAACATGAATCACTGACATTCCTCTTAAATATACTCACTCTTCTCAGATTGTAAGAACCCTCTCCCTAGAGAAACTCACCTACCTCGTATCATGAAATATCCCTTACACCACAATGAGTCCTAATTTTGTTTCCCCACTCTGAAATCCAGATATCAAATTGCCCAGGGACCTCCATTTTGGGCATCTTATACCTATCTCAAAGTTGAACTGATAGTTATGTATTTCCCCAAGCTTTTTCTCTTTCTTTTAAGTGTTCTTCCCTTCAAGAAAGGTATAGTTGTTTATGGGATTGCTTGTGTCAGAAATTCTGGCAGCATCCTTGACAACTTCCACTCAAATCTATGCCACACCTGATCTACGACTGAACCTATCAATTCCACCTCCTTAAAAATTCTCATGCCTGGTCATTTCTTCACCTTCACTGTGACCCATAGGACAACTTTTTAAAGACCTGTATGACATCTTCACATATACTCTTCCTCTTTTCAAATCATTTCCCTTGCTACCTCAGAAGTAATCATTTTAAACCCAAAAAATGTCACTGATATGTGTGAAACCCTCCAAGAGTCTCTAATGTAATTTTTTTTTTTTCTTTTTGAGACAGGGTCTCACTATGTAGTTCAAGCTGGCCTTGAGCTCACTTTTGTAGCCCAGGCTGGTCTCAAACTCACACCAATCCTCCTACCTCAGCCTCCCAAGTGCTGGGATTCTAATGTAATTTAGGTTAAAGGTACACATCATTATTCTGTCAACTAAAATTCTTCATATTCTTTTACAATGAATAAATTTTTTTAAAAAAATGCCAAATGTTTGGGTTAGAAAACAACTAGAAATCTCCTACACTGCTTCTGGGAATGCAAAATGATGCAACCATTCTAGAAAATGGTTTTGGAAGAGTTTTAAGAAGATGAACATATACTTCCCTGTTCAACCTAACAAATACACTAAGTAATTACCTAAAAGGAGTGAAAATGTGTCCACACAGAAATATAGCAGCAAAAGAATTTATAACGGCTTTATTTGCAACTGTTCAAAACTTTGAAAAACCCAAACGTCCTTCAGCTGGTAAAGGACTCAACTGTGGATGTCTATGCAATGGAGTCATAATGGCAAGGGGTGGGGGGGCGCACATAGGCAGGGTTTATGTAGTTCAGGCTGACAAGACTCGGCCTCAGTGCCTAATGAAAGCAGTCAAGCTACCTCAGTACTGAGATAAGCATACTGACTGGTTAGCGTCAGCTATTAATCACTAGGCAACTTTGTGTCACATGTTATTAACTTTGCAAAAGAATAAATAAACACCTACCTGTTGTACTGGGGTCATCTCACCAACCAGGCAGACAAGCCACCACCTGACCCAGCTCTTGTCTATCTTTTCCTCATTTCTGCCGCCATCTTACCCTGCATACAATGGACCATACTGAGAGACCAATGGATCCCAACAGGCTGTCTTGGAACTCATGGCAACCGTCCTGCCTCATTCTCCCAGTGCTGAGGTTATAAGTACGTATCACCATGCCCAGCAAATCAGCAGTTTATAAAAAGACTAAACTACTGATCTATATCACAACATAAATAAACTGCAAGGTATCATGCTAAGGCAGAACTTGGCAAAATATGATCAAATCTAGCTGCCATCCATTTTTGTAAACAAAGTTTTATTGGAAAAGTCATGTCGAATCAACAAATTCATGCACTGAATACTACCTACAACAGCAAAGGTGAGGGTCACAACACAAATCATATGGCCACCAAGCAAGACATTTACCATCTGTTCCTGTAAAGAAAAAGCTCCCACATTTGTCTCAGCCATCGACATGTTATCCAGATTGAGGAAGACCTGGAAATTTTACAGCCTTGTGAGTCCAACCTCAGCCACTCTGATAAGCCCTAAAAGCAGCCCAGAGCCAGGGCAATGCTGGTGGAATGTGTCACCACAGGATCAACTTGGACAAATATTAGCCAGTGTACTCTGGGAAGGTTGGTATAAGACATTATCACTTACAGAGAAACCAGAGCTTCTGCCCAGCTGTCGGCCTTGATAAACTGTGGACAGGTCAGCAAGCAGACAGAAGAAATGTCACCAAAAACAAGACCGGAGTAGCTTCCATCACTGATGCAGTGCGATCAGGCTACAATTAAGTTTCCGGGAAAGGAAAGCTCGAGAAGCAGCCTGTCATCATTAAGTCAAATTCTTCAGCAGGTGAGCAGAGAAGAAAATGAAAGGCACAGGGGAGTTCTGTGTCCTGGTAGCTTAAAGCCACAGGAAGGCGGCTCATTAAATGCTAAGAAATGGTTAAGAAAAAAGGGAAAAAGGCTCCTAGTCCCCATGCTTAATAAATGAAGTCAGACTAAGAAATCTACATACTAGATGATCATGATAATTCTGCATAAACAGTGTTGTCCAACAGGACAATAGAAATGCCCTATGAAATTGATTGTAGCAGTTATCATATAATGGCACACATTTAATAGAGTAAATTCTACTGCAGTTTAAACTATAACTCAAACTGCACTTTTAACATATGACTAAAAAATAAGCAAATATGGGCCGGAGAGATGGCTCAGTGGTCTAAAGAGCTTGCTTAGGCAAGCTTAGGCAACTGCAGGGACCGCGGTTCAATTCCTGGCATCACATGCTAAGCCAGCTCCGCCCCCAGGGCAGGCTGATCTGGCCATAATATAAATAAATATATAATTTTTTTTTTAAAAAAAAGCAAATATGTTTTAAGCACTCATGTGACAGATACTTTTACAAAAATTTTGCTCTTTTCTACTAAATCTACTACTCCAACCGTATGAGCCAAGTGCTACTGCGATCTCCATCTCACTGAAGTTACTAAGCTACACAGAAGGGAAATGTCCCAGAAATGTGCAGCCCATTCATGTTGACGCCAGGAATGGCAACTACACAGCCCGGCAACAGAGACGAAGTCTGACAATACTGCACCACACCGACTCCACATACAATTTGAGAAAAAAGAAAAAAACAGACTACATAGTTGTGACTGTATTAGATATAACCACTGCTAAATGCAGAACACTTTTTTCTTTCTTTTTCCCCCTTTTGATGTGGTTTTACTGTAGATTTTACTGAATAGTCCTTCTAAATTTTTAAAAATATGTAACACTATTGAGGATAATTTATTTAATTTCTGACACTACTTTTAAATTAACATTTTATTTCTGTTTATTTCTTTCATAAAAGCTGGAAAGTGTTGCAACTGAGAAGCTAAGTACCACATTTATTTTAGAGGCTGTAAACACAGCCTAAGGCCCTACTTATAATTATGACAGGAGAAAGACTCATTTTAGTTTCATAAGGCTTTGAGTCACAAAAACACATCTGTACTCTACCTCCTTCTGAAATATGTTGAATTTAGGGAAATGAAGAGAAAGGCAGCAGGAATAATAACACAGTGTTAGTAACAACAAGTACCCTTTAAGAAATTCAGCATCCTTCTTCTAAGGTAATTTAATCAAACAGAAATCTTGAATACAGATCCACTGAAGAATGAAACCAGAAGTTCTGGAAGAAGGGCCACATGTCCTGTATTAATCAAGAGATCAAAAACCACATGTGATCTGAAGAGACACCTAACTCACCATTACTTACCCTTTTAATATTTTTGCAGGCCCTCAAGAATTCTATAAACTAGGGAAATAAACAAAGGATAATGATAATTCTAAGTGGCATTCAGAAACACAAGCTGAGTCACAGGACACATCTTATACAGAAACGATAACAAAATCATGACAAGAAAGACCAGCAGGTAGCTGAGTAATTAAGAAAGAAAGAAAGAAAGAAAGAAAGAAAGAAAGAAAGAAAGAAAGAAAGAAGGAACATAGCAATAGAATGTGCTAAAGGCACAAGTAACAAGTCATACTTGCGTGTGTTCTTCCTTTAGCATACTACTTCTTAAAAACGTGAGTTATATACTCACTTTTTTCTTTTTTTTTTTTTTTGTATTATGGCTGGCTCAGCCTGTCCTGGGGCTGACATAGCATGTGGTACTGGGGATAGAACCATGGTCCCTGCAGTTGCCTAAGCTTTCCTAAGCAGGCACTTTAGACCGCTGAACCATCTTGCCAGCTCCTCCACTATTTTTAAATTGATAAATCATCTAAAACTCAGGATTTGGGGCTGGAAGATAGCTCAGTAGAGTAAGCGCTTGCCTAGCAAGCGCAAGGACATGAGTTCTATTCCTGGTTCCGCCAAAAATGAAAATAAAATTCTGGATTTCTATCTGTGATTAATCTGAAACTACACTGTTGCTGCAGCCCTCAGGCAGCGCTTGTGTGCCCCTGTATGTCCAGCTTCCCCACACCCTGGCTTCACACTTACCTCCTAGTCTGGCCCAAATAGTACAACCCTTGTCTAAATATAAAAACAAGCCCTTCACTATCAGATTAAGAGTCAATTACCTTATTCAGGTACTGAAGTCAGAAAAAAGGACAACCTAAGTCACAAAGTATACGGGCTTTTTCCAAGCAGAATTCCAGCCATATTCTCAAACAATGAAATCCCATCTTGGTAGACTAAAATAATGTAATAGTAAACTGATCTTATTTTCTGATTGCATTTAATTATGATAAAAGGGAAGGAAGTAGATGTCTATTATCTTAATTTATAAATGAATTTTCACCTGCATTTTAGAAAGATAAAATCCCCCACAATTCTGCAATACATAGCTTTTACCAAAAGACATACATGAACATCTGCACAGAATAAAAGCCAATTTCCTATCTCTGAACATTTACAATTGAGAGAACATTTACTCTAAACAGGATTCAGAATAAGAACAGTTTTAGTACGTCTGGGCACCATTAGACTTGCAAATTAAAAAAAAAAAACCTAGACATTTGCAACTTTGGGTGAGACCAAAAACAAGATCTAATAATTAGTGTCTATTTCTGAAAGAAGTGCATATTTAAAGACCACAGGCAATTAACAGCCAGGTTGTCCTGTAATCACGTACAGTAATAATTGGAGTATAAAGTAGGGATTCATGCAAATCACTTCAGACTGCAGCTATCACTGTCTTTTCCCTATAATATGATTCGATGAATGAAATCCATTAGATTTAAGAGAAAACGCTTCCTACTTTGTGGTTACTGAAAAGGATTATTTATATCCTTAAAAGATTGAAATAGGATTATTTATATATTCTTGGAAGGGAAATGCAACAAGCAGCCCTATACAGTGAAACTTAAAATGTTTTAAAAGGCTTCATTCATCTCTTGTGTCACTTTGTAATTCTAAACACTGATGTCGCCTGTAATCGCAGCACTCAGGAGGCTGAGGCAGGAGGATAACTGGAAGCTCAAGGCTAGCCTGGACTGTGTAGTGAAATCCTGTCTCAAAAATACATACATACATACATACATACATAATATACACATACATACATACATACATACATACATACATACATACTAATGGTTTTTCTTATATGACAATAAGCAATGTTTCTCAATATAAATATACTTGATGAGAGTTTCATGATTACTTTTAGATAGGTATTAAAAGGTAGGTTCCCATTTTCAGTGAGAACAAAATACCAAAACAAGACAAATCCATCTTTCTGGGGTGGTTCAGAAGAAAGCTCTACTGCACCTTCAAAATGCTGTCCAGCTGTGATTCCTTTGGAGAGAGCATATTCTCTTTTACTAGCAGTTGGAATATATATATCCAAACAAATTATCAAACTTTTTGATAACTGCAAAATAGGAAAATCTTTGCCTCTACCTAGATAGCCTTCAAATAAATTAACATCTTACATGATAATATAATCTGAGCTTTGGAGGTTAGGTTCTATTGGCTTTCAAATAAATACTTTTTAATCATAGGTGTTTGCAGATATGTAAATAACACTGTCTTTAATTCCAACAGCCTTCTGAGGAGCAGAGGATTTTGACAGCAAACCTGTGGCTGGGAGTAGACAGAGAAGGGGGTAAAGATGAAACTATTGGTTGCCTAGCAGCTGCTATCCCAGAAAGTCCTAATAAGTGAGCTCCTCAGACCTTAATTACATCAGTGTGGACATGCTTTGCCCAGTGAGACAATTCAGCTTATTTAGCCCTAAGGCAAGTAATTAAGAGAAACAGAATTTGGTCACAGTTTTTGGCTCCAAATCCCACATGCGCACCTCTGCTAAGTCATCTTTGCCCACAGATATAGCTTATTTGGAACCTCAGAGCAGCCAGTCACCCTGATATCCACAATGCAAAACTACTGATGTAGTCAGTGAAATGGGAAGCCCTATCTGCTTCCCCTGCAGCCAGCTGCACTGAGCAGTTAACACTCTGGGCTCCATGAAACAGCACTTTGCCTTAAAAATCTCCCCACCACATACATGTCGAAGTGGGTTCAGAACAAAAGAGGCATCCTGCTCCTTCCCAGGGAGCAACACAGTGACCCACTGAGTCAAAAGAGCAGTTCTAGGCTGGTCCTCCCTTATACTTTAACCTCATACTCATGCTCAAACTTATTCATTCAAAGTAAGTTTGTGATCCCTTGATGCACACTCTATTTCTTCATAAATTATTTCTCTCATCAAATATAATTTATCTACTTTGTACTCACTATCACAGTTAGGTTCCAGAAATTCTTTGCTGTAAAATTACAAATCCAAAAATAAATAAAATAAATTTGTGACTACCTAACTCCAACTTAAAGCATCTGCTTTCTTCTTACAAAACCACCTAGAGAAAAACTGTTCTAATACAAACTCAATTTAGTAAGTTGGAGAATAGGAAGAGGAGAGAGGAAAGCTAAAGGACTCTCCCAGAGCATTTATAGAAAGTTTTCTTGGTTCCACAATTTCCCTAAAAAGTTTCTTAAAGAGACCTTAAAGTGAATAAATAGTTGAAAATGAAATGCAAAATCAAATCAAAATGAATGTCAATGTTGCTCAGTTAGCAACAGCCTAGCAGCTCACCAGCTGTCAATGCTAATCCTAGCTCATTTCTTGACTCACTGTGTGACCTACAAAAGTACAGTTAACCTCACTGATTTTATATGCCAGCAACAAAATAGCATCGCAAACTCCTCAAAGGCCTGATGTGAGCTGTAACTCAAACCTACTGCCATGGCCCCGCTTTGGGGGCTAAGTGTTAAATAAAAACCAAAATTAGAAGAAAGATGATAGGATGCTCTTCAGAGAACATTTCCAGCTCTGTCTGCATAATTTTTGTGCTTTGATGAAACATGCCTCTGAAGAAACAGTTAACCACATAGAGTGGTTAAGAATAGTTTCAACTGGCCTTATCTAAAATACAGAGTAGTCAGAATCCTCATCAAGCTTTAGCTATCAGGCACAATCCCAACACATTCAGTTGTATTTCTAGGAGAAAAACAGTCCTTCCAGGAATCTATGCAGAGTTATAAATAAGAGAAGTAAATGAATGATACAGTCTTTGGCATAAACCCTAACAATAAAACTCTCATCAAAAGAAATCTAGCTCATTTGTCAACTAGATTAGAAACTAAATTCAGGACACATATGTAATGGCTGGGTGCTTAACAAAACTGTTTCTGTTCTACCACAGAATACTGCTGGACTGCATCATACTGAAGATAATCTAATGCGGCAGCAAAACCCTATACAATGACAGAGCAACTGGAGTTAAGGCACACAGGTCCCCAAATAATCACAAAAAATAGGCCCCTCACCTGCCTACACTGAATTATACAGTAAATAAGAAAATAATTCTTCAATATGATGAGCCACTGAGCTTTGGGGATTACTTATTATACCAATTAGCTTTCTTCAGTTAGTACACAACTATGAGATGTGCTTGACATTAAAACCCAAGATTTACAACTCATCTACTTTATATACAGTTTGTGCATAGTTCTGAATCTTATAATAGGTAAAGCCCCAGAATTTATTAAAAAAAAAAAAAAATACAGAGAGAAAACTTCAAAATGACAGACCATTAAGAGTAAACCCAGCCAGGCATGGTGGCGCATGTCTGTAATCCCAGCACTTGGGAGGCTGAGGCAGGAGGATCAATGTGAGTTAGTTGTTTAAACAGGCAATAGAATGAGATTTCTTTCTTTCAAATACATTCATTACATGGTATCTAAAGTTGTGACTCCAACCTTACATACACTATGTATTGACAAGTCAAGATATGATGGCAACTTAAATGTCCATCATTTGTGTATGTACATGCAATGCAGTGTTACTCTGCTTTTAACAAGAAGGAACAGCTCAGTGGACCACAGCACCGGTATAGGCAGAGCACAAATGTGGGGTGTGGATCCCTGGCTTCGGCTTGCTGTGCTGATCCCACCCCCAGGACGTGCTGAGGGGGCGACTGAGACCGGGCATGGTGGCGTGCGCCTGTAATCTCAGTGCTTGTGATTCTGAAAACAGGAGAATCACTACAAGTACAATCTACTTGTAGTAGTGAGATTCTGTAAACCCTATGCTAAAATACATTTAGACATTAAAAAAAAGAGAAGATAAAGAAGGAAACGTTCCCACTTGTGATAACCAGGATATGTGAGAAGATGCTAGGTAAAATGAGGCAGACATAAGAAAGACAAATTTTGTGGTCTAACGTACATGTAAGAATCGCAAATAGCCCAACTTAAAGGAACAGAACAGTCTCTAGGGGCTATGGTAAGGTTGTGGGAATGGGGAAGAAATTAATCAAAACATAAAATTTCAGTTGAGCTTAAAGAACAAAGTAAAAAATTAAAAACAAAATAAGTTATTAAATTAACTTTTTTAAGTTAAAAAATTAAAAATAAAGTAAGTACTTGGGAACATTCACTTTTAACAATAGTTTTATAGTAAGATTTGCAAAAAGAACAGCTACATATAAACCTAAGAAAAACACCTCTAAGATGAACATTTATTTACTAGAGTCTTTGAATGCTCTTCTAAAACTTTTTTTAAATTGTGAGACAGGGTCTCACTAAGCTAGTAAGCTGACCAAGCTGGGCTCGGACTTGCAGTCTTCCTGCTTCAGCTTCTAGAGGTCCTCCATAGGGACCACAGCATGAGCGGCTATAGCTGTGAGATGCTTTGTTTATAGCATCAATTTCCTTTCAATCAATATTCACTAGACCTTTATGTTGATCTACCTCTACAAGTTTCTGTCAGGTCACTAATAACATAACATAATTATGCCAACCAAAACTTCAACTATTTTTCAGAAATCTGAAGAGATATATATACACACATATATGCATTTAGTGCAAGGTCTATAGGGTCTCACTATGTACATCAGACTCGTAGTGATCCTCCTGTTGACAGCCTCCCAAGTGCTGGGAATTACAGGCATGTGTCACCACGCCCAGTCTCAACCGCTGCCTCAGTGTGCCCTGTAGGTGGGGCCAGCACAGTAGTGCCAGGGATCAAACACCCAGCCCCTGCTCTGCCTAAGGAGGCACTTTAATCCACTGAGCTATTTGGCTGGCCCTGATGTTATATTTTTATGCCCAGTGTCTCAGTTACTTTTCTCTCACTGCTGGGACAAATACCCAATACCCAAAGTGAAGGAAAGCATTATTTAGTTCATAGTTACTGGAGGTTTCAGTCCATACACGACTGGCTCTAAGGCAGAGTGGCACATGGCAGAGAGCATCAGGTCATGGCAGCAGAACAATTGCAGCAGAGGCAACAGAGAGAGAGAGTCTGTTTCTCTGTCTATCGTATATTACATTCAGGCTCTCTGCCTCAGAATATCTACCTCAGACTACACCCAGAAAGTACTAAGTTCCATAACCCCAGCAGTACCAAAACACACAATCCCAATGGATCATGAGTTAGTCTCAAACTCTAGAAGTCCCTGCCCCAGGGCTGCATGAGGCTTTAGGGGGGACCACTAGACACAAACCAAAACACCCAACAAGCTGACTTGCTGGGAGCTGCAGGGAAGCTAGAAAATTGATCAAATGTGTATAGGCAGGACTAGATCTCAGTGCCTAAAACAAACAAGCTAACTCAGTCCTGGAATAAGCATCCTGTCTGGTTAAGGTCTGCTATTAGACAGTAGGCAATCTTGTGTCACATGTTACTAACTTTGCAGAAGTATAAATAAGGGATTGTTTTGTTGTACATTGAGTTAGTATTGCCCGTCAGCAGACCAGCAACCACCAAGCCCAGCTTTTGTCTTCTTCTCTATCCTTTTCATTCTTGCCACTGCTTCTCCCTGGGTAGAACCAATCATAGGAAAACCAACAGATCCCTATAGTGACAGCAATTTCAAATGTTAATATCTTACAGTGTATATCACAAGAAGGAAAAGAAGTATAACTGATATAAAAGATCTGCTATGATCACTGACTTTCTTATATTGACTGATTTAATGTGTGAAGGAGATAAAATCCAGGGAGTAAAGGGACAAGATCCTTATTTTTATAAAGAAACGGGAGTTCTGAGAACTTTTATAACCTTGCGCCGTAACAGGCTCACCGAAACCTAGCAACATTTCAGAAAAAGATATATTTAGGAAACTGCCTTTTCACTTGGAGGTTCATTAAAATAAATCCTCAAGTAGATCTTATGTTACTAGAGTTGATCCCTACTTTTTGCTTCTTCTCCAATCTTATTATTTGCTACTCACTTAAAAACATTTATGTTCTTGGTACTATCAATATAAAGGACAAGCCAAAAAGGTAAGATCCAAAATGTACAACTGATATTATAAAATGGGAAGAAACTGTTTCAAAGGAATGAGAAACTGGGAAAAGGAGAAAAGGAATAGAAAAGCCCAAAACAAAACAAACAACACACACACACACACACACACACACACACACAATACTTAGAATAGTTACACTACTAATTTAGTTCATTGAAAAGAAAGGTTTCTGCTAATTAGACAATTAAATGTCTACAACTTCTACTGAGTAACTAATTTAAAGATAACAATACTTAATGTGCTAATCATTTTTACATTTTTACTGTTACCTTGAAATGTTAGGGTTTTCTCTTTAAAATAAAAATAAAAGATTACTTTATTAGCATCTCTTACAAATAATATATAGAGAGGGAGATCAGAAGTTTAAACATTATTCTCATAATCTGTGGATTTTAAATACCCATGGATCCCTTGGCTCTTCAACAACTCTATCAAGAATAATTCACTACTGGGCCGACAAGATGGTTCAGAGGTCTAAAGCGCCTGCTTAGGAAAGCTTAGGCAACCGCAGGAACTGCAGTTCGATCTCTGGCACCACATGCTGCACCAGCCCCACCCCCAGGGCAGGCTGAGCTGACCACAACAAAAAAAATAAAATAAAATAAAAAGAAATAATCCACTACTATATCCATTTTCATAAAGGGAGGAAAATAAAGGCCCAGAAAATTTAAGAAAATTGTCAATACTTACTAAGCTGCTAAGAAAAAAAGCAAGCAAAGAGCTGACCAGATAGCTCAGCACAATAAAGTGCCTGATTAGAGTGCAGAGACCAGGTTCCATCCCCGGCATGCCCATGCCAGCCCCACCCCCAGGGCATGCTGAGACAGCAACTGAGACTGACAGGGTGGCACACACCTGTAATTCCAGAGCTTGAGAGGCTGAAAACAGGAGGACCACTACAAGTTCAACCTACATAGTGAGACCCTGTAGACTCTGTCCTACATATGAAAAAAAAAAAAAAAAGCAAGTTGTTGGATCCAGACAGTCTGCTAAGACTGTTCCTAGCCTTGCTATTACAATGCTTCTGAAAAAAAAAAAAAAATCAATGAGAATATTTCAGTTCCTTGATTCTAACAGGATCACTTCTCACACTGAAGAGATTTTGATTTCCATACTCTGAATCCCACTCATTGCTTATGCATGGAAAGGGAAGAAGTGGGGAGAAGAGGAGGGCGGGCCAAGGGAAGGGAGAGAAATCATTCACATCTGGGGGCTGAGAGAGCTTTAGTGGTTCTCAGACTTGAACTGGCTGATAAGGCCCACCACACTACACCTCCAGAGTGGGTAACGGAAGAAAAACGCCTAGATGGTATATATGCAAGGACCCACCCAGGGACCTAAATACAGTTGTGCTACACCAACCACCTCTCTGAGGTTAAAGAGGCCCACATTCTCACATCAGTTTTTCCAGTCAAGATCTAGAAGGTATGAAATAAATGTTGGGGTTAAAAAAAAAAAAAAAGGCTTTGGTCTACAACATAAAGTAAAAATACAAGTGTATTCCCAGGTTAAATCCTTGATCTCATTCCCATTCCTGCTCCATTCTCTTGCCACCTACTCCTCCCATCTCCCTGGACACTGCAGCCCTGACACTAATGCTGTCGATCCACTGTGTGCCCTGGGAAGGTTCACCTGTGTGAAAGAACCCCAAGGCTCTCCCTCCTACTGTAAGTTCCCCTCTTCATCTACTAAATTTTCCTATCCACTCCTTTTTTTTTTTTTATTTTTTTTTTTTTTTTTTTTTTTGCTGGTACTGGAGATTGAACTCAGGACCTCTACTGAGCTATCTTTATGGCGCTTTTTATTTATTTTTTCCCATCCACTTGGAATTACAAAAACCAGCACCTCTCCCCTCAACATGACGCTTTCTTTCATCTGATGCTACACTGGATAAATTGTCCTTTATGTCCCTTCCAACTGAAACTTCATTACTAGATCAACCGGTACTAAATAGTAAAGGACAATCAACTTGCTCTCAAAAACCTCTATAGCACCCCAGAAGTGCCTAACAGTCATGTACTCTGAACCTCATGTATTTATTTATTTGTGTTCTGGCTGGCTCAGCCTGCCCTGGGGGTGGGGCTGGCATAGCATGTGGTGCCGGGGATTGAACTGCAGTCCCTGTGGCTGCCTAAGCTTGCCCAAGCAGGGGCTCTAGACCACTGAGCCACCTCGTCGGCCCTAGTCATGTACTCTGTAGGATTTATGATAGCGACAGGATGTTCATATCCCACTATTCTACCTTTTGCCCATAGGCAGATAGCTGTTGGGGAATACAAAAAAATCAAGACACTTATATAGAACCTCATCATATACTCACAGGTGAGGAAACAGGAGGAGAAAAGAACAGGCCATTCTATGAGTACTCTAAAAATCTCTTAAATGCAAAAAAGAGATTCTGAAACGTAGAAGTCATTGTGGCCACAAACCTTGGTTGCTACAGGTGGACACTGTCAAAAGAAATCAGCCAACAAATGAAGAATATCTCATCTGTGGTGGCTTTGATTTACATAGACGGGTTAAAAGTAAGTAAAAATACATGTTAGCAACTTCAGTGTTTTCTGTTTAATTTTTTCAAAAGTAAAGTATGTATATGCAAGTAATTAGCTTGACTAACATACTCAAGATTCTGGATTCAACCTTCATCACTACCACCCAAAAAAATACATATAGTCATTTTCTTCCTGTTTTTTTTTTTTTCCTTCTATTTTTCAGACATAAACTATAACCAAAAAACTGACTTAAAAGGCTTTTATGATCTAGCCTGGCACTTAAATGCTCCTAATTCCACCACCAAGCAGGTCAAGACTATCTTTATATTTTAACAATTCACTAACTTTCAAAGCCAGGTATAGTGGCACACACCTATAATCCTAAACTGAGGCAGGAGGATCACTGCAACTTCAAGACCAGCCTGGGGTACACAGTGAGTTCAAGGCCAAAGACTCTGTTTCAAAAACAACAGCAAAGAAAAATAATTTACTAACTTTCACATTTGAATTGAACATGCAGTCCCTGCCTATATATGTGCTTGTTTTTCACATATGTATTTGGTAGAGTCTCACTATTTGGCTCAGACTCATAGTGATCCTCCTGTTTTCAGCCTCCCCAGCACTGGGATTACAGACATGTGCCACCATGCCCAGACTCAGTCACTGGTTAGCATGCCAAGGGGCAGGGCCAGTACAGCATACAGAACTGGGGATTGAACCCTGGTCCCTGCACTTGCCAAAGCAGGTACTTAGTCCACTGAACTATTTCGCTAGCCCTCCCTGCATAGACAGACAGACAGACAGACAGACAGACAGACAGATAGATATTTTTTTTTTCTTTTTTGCGGGACCAGGGATTGAACTCAGGTCCTTGCATTTGCCAGGCAAGCACTTATTCCACTGAGCTATCTCTCCAGCACTCCTGCCTATATTTTAAAAACAAAGTTTTATACTACGAATAGCAAATGTGATCATGCCAGCGGCCATGGAGACAGAGCTAGAATGCACAAAACTGTGTCAGAAAAGTCTACAAACAGCTTTCTAAAACATTAGTGTCTTGAGGTTTCAACACTAACACTTTTTTTAAGTACTGAGGACGGCACCCAGTATCCTATATATGTGAGGCAAACACTCCACTCCACTATGTTACATCTCCAGCCCTCCATAATCTCAAAAGAAGACAATTTATCAGTTAGAAATATTTTAGAAAATTAGAAAAACACATTAAAAAAAACAGTAGATAATTATATCTGGACAACAATCCAACACTTTACACAATGTGCAGAAAAAAAATCACATTTAGGCCTCAATTTCTAAAAAATGGAATCTAGTACATAATGTGTTTCCAGAGACAGATTACTTTCTTGACTACTAAAGCCAGGAAAAATCTTACTCTTAAAATGGTTCTGATTGACAGGTACTTTCTGAGAGAAGACAGCTGAATTAAGGTAGGCTGTGGTCATTTTATGTCAACAGCTAAAATAAGTTATTTGCTATTTTTTTCTTTTTTTCTGTTTCTTCCTTTTTTGTTTTTGTTTTTATTAATTCCTATGGTTATATCGTACCCATTATCCTCCAAATCTATCTCCCCTCGAAAGAAACACATTTGGGTTTCTGACAACATGACTAAATAAGTCTATCATGATTTTTTAACAGAACTTGTCAGCTTAAAATTATAAATAACTTAAAGTCACTGGTATCTATTTCATTTGGCTATTAGTGTAGTCAGGATGCTTAACCTACAAAAGATAAAACGACAAAATGTTCTACAAACCAAAAGCTCTTACTGTGACTTTTATAATCCACTCCTAACTTGGTTGTATGGAAAAACTGTATGTTTATTCTGTAAGATCAATAATTAAAAAGTACAAAACAAAATAAACATTCACACTTTAACCATAAACTTTGTAATAGAACATGCTTACCATGGTAAAAAGAATAAGCCAAATACAAATTTAGCAACAACTATTAGATATCACGACCTTTGGCAGTGGCATTTTCCAGTGTCATTTCAGCTGTCAGTGGTAGAGATGGAAGAAGAAATCTAACCCCTTAATGCCCGTGTTCCAAACTTTTGAAAAAAACTTCAACACAAGCAACATCTTTCCAGTTACTTTTAAGGAACAAAGGCAATGTTTTAAAAGAAATAGCATACCAAACAGCATGGTGGAACATGCCTAACCCCAGCACTTTCAAGGCAGGAGGATCGCTCTAAGTGTAAAGCCAACCTGGGCTACAAAGTGAGATCAAGGCCAGCTGGAATTGCATAGAGAAACCCCGAAGGAAGGGATGAAGGGAAGAAAGGAGAGTACACCAAACACATCAATAAATAAGGAAGAGTTTGAACAGCAAGACAAACCAACAAATAGCACACTGAGGGAAACCTTAAGGCTAATGTGCTTATAGTTCAGAATGAAAAAAAAGATGTACATAACCTCTTCAGTATCATCTATCTTCAAGACGAACCACATAAAAACTAGCTGCTATTTTTAACTGTGAATACCACATGTACATTTTCCCATTGAGAATATGGACTTCCATACCAACAGAGTGAAAAGACAACCTACAAATTTCAAAAAGATTTTAAGTAAGTATTCAGACAAAGCTCTTCTATCTAGAATGCATAAAGAATTAAAAAACAGTAGTGTCCCAAAATTCAAAGACCTAATCCAGAAATGGACATCTGAGATGAACACACACTTCTCAGAGAAAGAAATTCAAGAAGCCTATAAATACACGAAGAAATGCTCCACATCCCTAGTCATTTGTGAAATGCAAATCAAAACACTTTAGATACCATCTCCTTTCAGAAAGAATAGCTACTATAAAGAAATCAACCAACAACAAATGTTGGAGAAGCTGTGGGGAAAAAGGAACCCTTCTCCACTGCTGATGGGAATGCAGACTGTTGCAACCATTATGGAAAGCAGTGTGGAGACTTCTTAACAAACTAGAACTGGAAATTCCATTTAATCCAGCTACCTCCCTACTGGAAATTTTCCCAGAAAAACTGAAAACATCATATCATAGTGACATCTATGCACCTATGTTCATAGCAGCACAATTTGTGATCGCCAAATCTTGGAAACAACCAAAATGCCCATCATCTGAAGAATGGTTGAAAAAGATGTGGTATTTTTATAAAATGGAATATTA
>PVKN010013271.1:0-20062 GCA_004027915.1 Capromys pilorides | reverse complement strand
CATAGGAAACAATTTTTTGGATCATAGTAAAGAAAATATAAATGTAGATTTTTGGCAGTATATGTTCAGTTTTATGCCAAAAGAAGAGAAAAACCACTATGTGCTTTTTTTTTTTTTTAACCACTTTATTCCAACCTGAGCACCTCAATATAAAACTAAACACTGGTGAACTGTTTTCTTTGCTAACTGTGAATTACTGTAAAATGTACAAGAGGTCTGCTAAGAGTTCGACGCTTAAATAGATTAAATCATCTGACACATAGTAGATTTCATATAATGAAAATACCTAAAAATTAGTGCAATACATGGAACTTATCAAAATAAAGAGGACTTTGAAAAACAAGGCTGCAAGATTGTTACTGACATTGTAATATTTATGTTACAAATTACAGATACATTGCTTATTATGGTTCTAACAATGTAGGAACTGAAGCTCCTTCTCTCTAAGGGTGAGAGAAAGAATTAGCTGTTTTAGTAACTGTACATTTTGTATACTTTAAGCAACTCTTAAATATTACAGAAAAGTAATAAACATACATGGAGGCTACAATGAAGTACCCTATTTACAGTACAGCTAAAGAGAAAATTTAAAACAATCAAGTTTGAATGTCCATAATTGTTAGTGCACTGACTGTATTATGTTTAAAGGGAACAAAAGCCTCTTCCCTGCCTCCAAACAAGACCTATGTAATGGCCTGCAGTGATTAAAAAAAAGACAAAGAACAAAAAAGATACCTGGTTTGCTTCATTTTTTGAAGAGTTCACATGAAGGGAACATTATTCATTAAAATTCATTTATTAGTTTTCATATTCCTAAACAAGGTGGGGCCACATTTGATTTTTCTAGCCCATTTAGAAAAATAGTAAGACAGGTTATAACTTAAACACTGCTAATATCTCTTTTCTTCCTGGAGATGTGGGACTGTTTTCTTGTTAACTTACTAAAAAGTGGAATGTACACCTTAAGTAACAGAAGAAAGTTTGCCTGAATACTGTAGCTAAGCATAAATATATTTATAATCTTTCTAAAAATGTTTCTCAGAAAGGCCAAATTAATAATTTCTGAGTTTTTCCCACGACAACTGTCCCAGTTTGGAGAGAATGGACGGCTCACTGTGGATCCAGGTAGTCATTTGTCTTTAACCTCCAACTGTCCAGTGACACAGTGAGACACAGCTTTCATTTTCCCTTTCTACTGCTGAAACATTAGTCAGAGGGCATACATGCATATTATTAAAAATCAAGTTCAAAACACTTAAAATAATTCTGTATTAGAAATTTGACTCTATTATAAGTCTCTTTGTTTTTTTGGGAGTCAGACTGGGCTGGTTAAATGCTCCAATTCCACTGTTATTAACATTTAGGAAGCAGAATATTCCAGCTGGTTCCAACTGGAGGTTTAGTTACTGCAACACTGACTTCTGGTTGGCTGTGTAGGCTCAGTGAGGTCCACTCCTCTTCCTCTGGCAGGATTTGCTCCTGGATTCTGTGGTTCATTCTTCGGCAACTTTTTAGCTGTGAGATAAATACAAAAATAGAATTGGAACATTCGTATTAAAATTTCCTTGTCTAATTTTCACCTTGACTAACTCTGTATGCTGATATCTATGAACTAAACAATTACATTGAGGACAGCAATGCGTAATATAAAAATCATGCTTGAATACTTGTCATCTAGGTCTTCTAAATGTGTACCATTACTAATGTCATATCAATTACTCTCTTTAAAATAATTTTAAAAAAAAAGTAACGCAAGAACAAAAATTTAAGGTTTCTTGAAAGCAAGCAGTAATGTTCAATCATGTTATCTTACATAACTACAAGCTGTTAATCTGAGCAATAAAAATAGATAATATATCAGCCAGGCATGGTGGCGCACGCCTGTAATTCCAACACTTGCGAGGCTGAGGCAGGAGGATTGGTATGAGTTCAAGACCAGTCTGGGCTACAAAAGTGAGCTCAAGGCCAGCCTGAACTGCACAGTGAGACCCTGTCTCAAAAAGACAAGAGATAATATATCAACCATTGTTAATCAGCTATTCTTGTTCTGAAAATTGGTAATATACGTATTGTTATATGTTGCCCTATTTGTCTTGTTTCTGATTTTTGCTCTTGCTTTTATTTTTACTCTTGAAAAAAAAATCCTTCCTCTGCTTATAATATTTATTTTCAGTTAGATTAAATCCCAAAGGGCAGGGGAGATAGCTCAGTAGAATAAGCATTTGCATGGCAAGCACAAGGGCCTGAGTTCAATACCCAGTTCCGCAAAAAAAAAAAAAAAAAAGGATCTCCCAAAATTTTACATAGCCTTGTGTTCACTGAGTATCTAGTAAATGCCAGAAAACAATGGATGCTACCCGATGCGAAGTTAATTTCTGAATGTTTCTGAGAAAGGGTAGAGGGAGACCAGCTGTAGATACGTAATGGCCAACGCTATACATAAAATTCTTGTTTTCCCCTACAATATGAGGATTCAGTGGTGTACCTTGAAGCAGGGTCTAAGACGCCCACATAGGCCTAGAATTTGTGATTCTCCAGCCTCAGCTTCTCAAGTATTGGGATTGCAGGCACCATACTGTCTATATAATTCTTTATACAGATTCACGTAATATCATAACATTAGTACTTCAATAATCATTACTGCTTCCATCAAAGATGACCTGCCAGGTACACATGTAGTCTCAGCTACTGTTGAGATTGACATACGAAAATCTTTTCAGGGGCCAGCGAGATGGTTCAGTGGTCTAAAGCGCCTGCTTAGGAAGGCTCAGGCAACTGCAGGGACTGTGGTTCAATCCCCGGCACCACATGCTGCGCCAGCCCCACCATCAGGGCAGGCTGAGCCAGCCATAAAATAAGTAAATAAAGAAACAAACAAATAAATAAAATAAAATAAAAATTAAAAAGAAAATCTTTTCAGTTCAAGAACAGGAGTTTAAGAACAATCTGGGCTGCTGGCATGAAGTGCCCCCTGTAAGCCTTACACTCATGGGGGCCGAGGCAGGAGGATGACATGTTTGAGGCCAGCCCCACAGCAAGTTCAAGGCTGGCCTGGACAATAGAGGCAAGACAGGTCTCAAAACCAACTGAAGGGGAGATAGCTCAGGGGCAAAAGTGCCTGCCTGGCAAGTGCAGGGTCCAGAGTTCAATCCTGATGCACAAACAACAACAACAACTAAAATGTATTAACTTTCTCTGGACTCTCAGAAACACTTTTGTAGACAGAGTATTGCTCTGTAATTCAAGCTAGCTTTGAACTGACAGCATCTCTCTTGCCTCAGCCTCCCAAGTGCTGCAATTACAGGCATGTGCCACCCTGCCTGTCCTGAAACACTTTTTACAAGCAACCAGGACTTAAACATATGCCATTCTCACCATCATTCCTGTAAAGCATGCCCTCTACATGTAACCTAAGTTATGAAACAGAATTATGAAACAGCACGTCTCTTTTCTTCCTTGCCAACTTCCACCTTTCCTCTTTAAGCACCTATATTTTTCTTCTGGGAGCCTGTTCCCAATACTATGAGATAAGCATAGATTGTTGTTATGGTTTATGTCTAATTGTCCCCCCCCCAAAGCCTCATGCAATCATGGGGTAGGGAGTTTCAGAGTTTGAGATTTGATTCATGATCCACTGGGATTATGTGTTTTAGTACGGACGGGATTATGGGTGTGGCCTAAGACGGATAGGCTGAGGCAGAGAGCCTGAATGTAATATAAAGAGAGAAAGAGAGACAGACTCAGGTTGCTGCTCTCTGCGCCCTGGTTGGTCTGTTGCCTCTGTCGCATTGTCGCATTGTGGCTGTTCCCCAGCCCTGAACCGGATGCTCTCTGCCCTGTTCCACTCAGCCTTGGGCCAGCCGAATACGGACTGAAACCTCCAGCAACTGTGAGTTAAATAAACCTTTCCTTCCTTCATTTTGAGTGTCAGGTATTTGTCCCAGCAACGAGTAAATAAGTAAGACAATTGTCAAATGTTAGCCAAGCCCTGTCAATTAGCACAGCCTTACTTTTGCCAAATTCTACACAGCTAATGGCTACGCTCTGGAGTGTGCCTCTATTAAGTAGATTTTTACCCACTGGATATATGCAGTTATTTTAATGTGTAAATTCTTGCGGTATAGATCATTTTCTAAGAAAAGGGGTGGTAACATTAAATACATCTGAGGAAGGGGGCGTAAGGGAGGACACCTGTTTGTCTTCATCTTGAAGATACGACGTCCCTTTTTTCATTCATTCATTCATTTGAAACAGCACTTCTGGGTCTCGCTACGAAGCTCAGATTTGGTTCTGGGCCAGCACAGCATGTGCTTCTGGGTTGAACCCAGGTTCTTGTGCTTGCCAGGCAGGTGCTTAGACTACTGAGTTATCTCCTCATCCCTAACATCATGCAACTTTATTATGGCCTTGACTCCAGTTACGCAGAGGCTGAATGTGCTCTACTTCAAAGTCTCAATGCTAGCTGGCACGGCGGCACACATTTTAACCTTAGCACTCTGGGAGCCTGAGACAGAAAGAACCCCATGTTTGAAGTCAGCCTATGGGAAGTTGGCAACTTAGTGAGACCCTACCTCAAAAAAATTAGTAAATGAATAGAAGGACTGCTAACAGGGCTGGGGAGATGGCTCAGCAGAATAAACACTTGCCTGGCAAACTCAAGGATCTGAGTTCAATCCCCGGTTCCACAAAAAAAAAAGGACTGCTAAGTGTAAATGCTCTAGGTACAAGCCCTAGCACTGCAAAACAAAAACACTGGATGCTTAGTTGCATTTTGGATCTTTTACTCTCTGTTGGTCCTACATATTGGGCAGTGGATCTGAAGTCAGGGAGGGCACTGCCATTTGGGAATAAGGCCTTCACTGGACCGTTTTTTACACAAATGACTCAAGTGATGTAGCATAAACTGTAACATAATGATCAACTTCTAGTCAAATCTATACAAAGGCAATGCTCCGTAGCTGATAAATATGGACACCAGAGAAATAGAATATAGCATTATAAACTATACTATAAAAATGAGCTAAATTGTGCAGTGAGAGAACAATTCTTCTGTCAGCACAGTTCTCTAAAGGATTTTGTGTAATTACATCTGACAAACCAGGAGGTGGAAAGAAACTTTGTAGTCTTTTTTTTTTTAAACTTTGTAGTCTTTGAACTGGTTACAACACTACTAATCTCATGAAGACCAAAATCCCATTTCTACTTGGGAATTTCAAAAAGGAAAATATTCATATTGCAGGGAAAAAAATAATAAGTTCATTATGGAGTCTAATTTCTAATGAAAAAAGACCTTTTATAAAAATATAAACATTAAGGACGGGTGTGGTGGCACACACCTGTAATCCCAGCACTTGGGAGGCTGAGGCAGGAGGATCAGTATGAGTTCGAGACCAGCCTGGGCTACAAAAGTGAGTTCAAGGCCAGCTTGAACTGCATAGTGAGATTCTGTCTCAAAAAAAAAAAAAAAAGAAAAACAACAACAACAACAACAACAAAAAACATACATATATATGTATATATAAACATTAATCGGGTAAACAATCAGGTAAAAAGGTTTTTCAGTTTTTATTCTTTAAGGAGTTAGGGATTGCACACAGGTTAGGAAAGTACCATGGAGCTAGTAAAGTCTTAATACCTGAAGGACATTTTTAGAGCTCAGGCTCTTTTATGGGACTTATTCTTTCCTTGGTTCCTGTTATTTTAGATGTGATTATGGATGCAATCTATCCCATTTATAAAACAAACACAATATGACACAATCTTCCACAACTGTACTGTATTTCCCTTGTATGTGATTTTCAGCAAAACATTTTACATTAACTGACAGGCAAAGTTTCTTGGTTTTCTTTGTATTTCAAATAGGCCATCATTAAACTTGCCCACTGAGAAGAAAGCATTAGAGAACTTGGAGTTAGTAGGCCAGTCATCTCCACTCGCCTTTTTCTGAGACTGGGTCTTACCACATAGCCCAATTTGGCCTTGCTTTCAGGCCTCCTGCTTCAAAATCCTCAGTACAGGGGTTACAAGTACCTCTTACTAGGTTTTCCTTAGTCTTTGACTCAGTTATTATTTGGTTTATATGTCTAAGCTTGCTGGGTGTGGTGTAACTCTATCAAGTGGGAGGTTCAGAGAGGAGGTCTATTGTGAGTTTGAGGTCAATCTGAGTTTTTTTTTTTTTTTTTTTTTTGGGGGGGGGGACGGGGACGGGGTTCGAACTCATGACCTTGCACTTGCCAGGCAGGCACTTGTGCTACGGAGCTATCTCCCCAGCCCCCAACCTGAGCTAAACAGTGAGATCTTGTCATTAAAATCTAAAGTGACTCTCCAAATTATACCTAAGTGTATTTGTGTGTGCATGTCAGATCAGCATGGTGTCTACCCAGTTTAGGGTCCTCCTGCTATATAATAAAACAGGTAAGAAGAGTGCCAGGTTCCAGAAAACTGTGCAAGTGGTAAGCGGTGACAGCCACCAAAGTAAACCTTGTACTTTAAAGGCACACTGCACACTTGAAAGCCACTGGAAAAAGGTCAAGTGCCAATCTTCAGAAACATGGAAAAAAAAAGGTTTGGGGCTGGCAAGATGGCTCAGCAGTCTAAAGCGCCTGCTTAGGAAAGCTCAGGCAACCGTAGTTCAATTCCCGACACCACACCACATGCTGTGCCAGCCCCATCC
Source organism: Capromys pilorides (assembly GCA_004027915.1). Taxonomy (NCBI): domain Eukaryota; kingdom Metazoa; phylum Chordata; class Mammalia; order Rodentia; family Capromyidae; genus Capromys; species Capromys pilorides. Next base: position 13,389 of record PVKN010013271.1, on the reverse strand, counting down.
CGCCAGGGCAGGCTGAGCAGGCCATAACACACACACACACACACACACACACACACACACACACACACACAAAATTTTTTAAAAAAAGGTTTTACCACAACTTTATTACCTATAATCAAAACGGAAATAGCAATTACCATGTTAAAAAATACCTCAAAATTGAAGATAAGAGCACTGTACATGACAAAAGTGACCAAAGGGAAAGCAGGGATGGTACTTTTCCTGTCTCAATGCTTTGACATCTTTTCCCTCAAAGTGTTTTACATTAAAATAACTTACTAAAAAAAATAAATAAATAAAAAGATTTGTTGGTTAGGGGATGTAGTTCAGTGGCAGAGCACTGGCCTAGTGCATAGATGTGCCCTTCCTTTAATCCCCAGCAATACAAAAAATAATTTGTCAACTGTGTATTTATATGTTGTGTACTCGTCTGAGTTTTAGCTATAACATGACTTTAAAAAACTTGAGAAACAAAAGTACTGCTCTGCTAGGAGCAAAGGCAATCAAACAACTGATTAGTGAAAAAAGAAATCACATTTAATATTGTTAAGTTTGTTAATCTGAGCAACAGATTTGATGATAAAAATATAACAATAATTGTTAATTTGCTCTTCTCATTTTGAAAACTTGCAACATATGCATTGTTGTATATTACCCTGTCTCTGTCTCTTTTTTTTTGAGGTACCAGGTATTGAACTCAGGACCTTGTGCTTGCCAGGTAAGCACTTATTCCACTCAGCTAGCTCCCCAGCTCAGCCCACCCTGGGGGCAGGGCTGGTGGGGTATGTGGTGCCAGAGATTGAACCACGGTCTCTGTGGGCTTGCCTAAGCTTGGCTAAGAAGGCAATTTAGACTGCTGAGCTATCTCGCCAGTCCCTTTTTTTTTGTTGTTGAACTGGGGATCAAACCCAGGACCTTGCATTTGCCAGGCAGGCACTTGTGCCCCTAAGCTATCTCTGGGGCTCTTAAGCCCCTCTATTTGTTTTTGCTTGTTTTCATTCTTCAAAATAAAATAAAATTAACTTTAAAACAATATTCTGTTAGTAGCTGAGTGTGGTGGTGCATGCCTGGTAATCCCAGCTCTCAGGGGGCTGAGGCAGGAAGGAATGCTGTGAGTCTGAAGTCAGCAAGAGACCTTCTCTCCAAAGGGACTTTTTTTTGGTCTTTTTGCTATTTTGTTTTTTGGTACCAGGAATTGAATTCTGGGCCTCGTGCTTACTAGGCAGGCACTTCGCCGCTGAGCTACATCCCCGGCCCAAGACCTTCTCTCAAAACCAAACCAAACCAAACCAAACCAAATGAAAACATCCCTTTAGTAAATATTGCTTTGAGTTCATCTTTCTTTTATAGTTGTCTCCATTATTTGTGGTTCCAATTACCTATAACCAACGAAGGAATGAAAATATTAAATGAAGACCTCCAAAAATAAGTCATAAACTTTATAGTGTTTACTGTTCTGAGTTAGAAGATCAAATCTTGCCCTCGCCAGCTCTGTCCACCCAGAACATTAATTTAGCCCTCTGTCTAGTGCATTCACCATGTGTGTTACTTGCCCACAAGTTACTTGTAGCCATTTTACTCCCCCAAATGACTATCACAGTACCCATCTCAGTGTTTACAGCCAGGTAAATTACTTTAAGATTGGCTCCAGAAGGCAAGAGCAGTGATGGTGGCTTTTTTTTTTTTTTTTTTTTGGTGGTATCAGGAATTAAAGTTAATTTGAATACGCCAAAGATAAGCCATAAAAGTGAAAAGGTAAAAGTACTTGATTTAAGAAAAAATACCTCTGCCAGGCAAGGTGGCATCTGTCTGTAATCCCACCACTCTGGGACGCTGAGCCAGGAGGACTGTCCAGCCTGGGGAGTGGGGAGTGGGAATAGTGGTGCACACCTGAAATCCCACCAGACGAGACCACTGAAGCAGCAGGGTTGTCTCACTTCGGAGGCTACCTTGAACTACACAGTGACATCCTATTTCAAACTATCAATTACCCAAGTGTGGCAGTACATGCCTACAACCCCAGCACTAAGGATCCTGATACAGTAGGAAGAGTAGGCTGGAGGCCAGCTTGCACTACGTGAGACTTTGTCTAAAAAAAACCGTCGGCCAACTAAGCCAACAATAAAAATCAAAACCTTCAGGGCACATGCCCGGAATGCCAGCTCTGGGAGCCCGAGGCAGGAGAATCACCACAGGAGGCAGGAGTTCAAGTTCAGTGTGGGCTACAAAGTGAGCTGAGGACTGCACAGCAAAACTCTTAAAAAAAACTAAACTAAAAAGGGGTGAGGCTCAGCGCAAAAGCCCCAAATTCACCACCTAATCTGATGTTAAGTTACTGTAAAAAAATCAAATCTTTAGTGCTAAGGAGGTACCTCAGGGGCAAACTACACGTCTAGGGTGCCTGACACCCTGGGTTATTTCCCTAGCACGGCACACCAAATAATTGAGACTGTGAAGAAAAAGAGAAATTTGTGCTAGTTTTGCTGCTGTCCTGTCAGCTCCGTTATGGCTGCAGTGTGTGCTAAGTGTTTAGTTAAAATATAACAGGTAATTCATTTCCCAATCAGAGAAGAAAAAGAAAGAAAAAGACCGACCGACCAAAGTTTCAGCTACTCACCAAGGGTCTCAGAACGTATTCCCCACAAATCAGGGGTATTGAAAAGTAAAGAATGAGTGACAGAAAGAAACCAGGTATTTACCCAAACTTTGAGTGAAATCTTTGGAAAATATATTTGTTTAGCCACTAGATCAAAGCCCAGGCATAACTCAGCTAGAAGGAAACTTGCCTAAATTTATAACATTACACAATAGGTATCTTTCATAATTTAACATTAACAAAGCAGTGTTTGATAGAAGAGACCTAGGAAAGTAGTTCAGTTAATTTTTTTAAAATGTTAAGAATTTTTAAAGACAGGCAAACCCAAGTACATTTCATCTTTGCTTTGCCTGTCATTTGAAAAAAATATTAACCTTACCTATTGCCATGAATATTTCATTTACATTCATTGATGTTTTAGCTGATGTTTCCATGAATAATAAACTGTTGTCATCTGCATAGGACTGTGCTTCCTGTTCAGAGACGGGAGGAAAAAAGACATATCCTTTGGACATATATCGTATATGCTTTGTTGCACAAAAAAGGAGGCTTACTTATCATCTACTAATTCTAACTCAATTACCTAAACCCAACAACAAATGCTATGACAAATTAACACAGGAGGCAACAAACCTATCAATACCTAAATGATTAAATGATTAGTGCCTGCTGTATTTTCCAGCAGGGACCATTTTCAATTAGATACTGTAGGTTTTTTATTATTATTATGGCCGGCTCAGCTTGCCCTGGGTGTGGGGCTGGCGCAGCATGTGGTGCTGGTCCCTGTGGTTGCCTAAGCTTGCCTAAGCAGGTGTTTTAGATAGCTGAACCATCTTGCCGGCTCAAAATATTGTAGGTTTGACAGGCAACAAACTTATCAACACATGTATGATAAATTAACCTAAGGGGAAGCATTAGGTTGGTAATCTTTACAATGGAAAAATTTCTTCTTTGTTGTTGTTTTTTTTTTTTTTTCTTTACAGTCTCACTATACAATTCAGGCTGGCTTTGAACTCACTATATTTCTTCGGCTGGTCTTGAACTCATGAAGATCCTCTTGCCTTAGCTTCTGGAAGGCTGAGATTTTAGGCATGCATGACCACACCGGTTGAAGAATGTGTTTCCTTCCTATCCTGCCTCGCTGGATTTGGTCTAACACTAAATGTCCTTTGGAATGAGCCTGAGGGAGGAGGGATTATTCTAGTCTAAATATAAAATGCTCTTTGATCACAATGGTAATTACTTATGCTTATCATACTATGAAGACAGGAAGAAATGTCTAACAGGCTTTCACCACTGAATGAGTGGTGAAACACACTCATGCTTAATTTTGAAAACCATCATAAATCATTCCTTTAAAAATTACATTATTGGGGGCCGGCGAGATGGTTCAGTGGTCTAAAGCGCCTGCTTAGGAGGGCTCAGGCAACTGCGGGGACTGCAGTTCGATCCCCGGCACCACATGCTGCGCCAGCGCCAGCGCCACCACCAGGGCAGGCTGAGCCAGCCACAAAATGAATAAATAAAGAAACAAACAAAACACAACAAGCAAACAAATAAATAAAATTTAAAAAAATAAAAATAAAAAAAATAAAAATAAAAAAATAAAAATTACATTATTGCCCTATGTTTGTCACACTTCACACTTTACGTATATTACTGATTTTGATCCTTACCAGTGTTGTGAGAAGCAACCAATCATCTGTCCAATTTGACGAAGAAATACCTTTGAAATGAGATTGCTTTGAACTGTTACATGACAGGGCCACTTTTAACTATGTTTTTTTTTACCACTCTAATAATGGGGAGGTAACTAGGAAGAATAATAAACATTACTAAAACTTCTATGGTTGTCACATGAACTACATTTGTAATTTAATACTTTACAGTTCAAGACATAGCTGCCTTCTCTCAATGCATGTGTTCTATGATCACCCAGAAAAGAAAATTACCCCATCAAATGACCACAGCTATACTGACTGAGGAAAGAGAGTTAAAAACCAAGAGAACAGAGGCAGTCTTGAAAGGTCTAATTAAGTGTATATTCATTCTCCCTCCCTCCTTCTGTGTGTGGTGGTGTATGTGTTTACTGAATTATGAGCCCAGGAACTCAGGGTAGCAAAGAGGTAGACCACGGAGCCACACCTACTGCCACCTCCCCCTTTTTTAAGAGACAAGGTCTCTATGTAACTCGGGCTGGCCTCAAACTCCTGCCTCAGCCTCTTTGGTGCTGGACTACAGGAGTGTGTCACTTATTTGGTTTGTTTTATCCTTTTTTGGGTGGGTAGGCACAGTCTCACTACGCAGTTCAGATTGACTTTGAGCTCACTATGTAGCTCAGAACTTGTATCAATCCTCTTGCCTCAGCCTCTGGAGTGCTGGGATTGCAGGTGTGCTCCACCACTACTGGCTTCTGGTTCATTTTTATTTATTTACTTTTTTAAAGCCAACTCTGATTTTATTTATTTATTTAGTATCTTTTTAGGGAAGGGTTTACAGGGTGTTCAGGGTCTCACTACTAGATCGGACTCATAGTGATCCACCTGTTTACAGCCTCCCAAGATCTGGGATTACAGGCACGTGCCACCATGCTATCTCAGTGCACCCCAGGGGCGGGGCCGGCAAGGTAGGCCCAGGGATCGAAACTCTGGCCCCTGCCTCTGCTTGCACGTGCTTTAATCCACTGAGCCATTTGGTCAGCCCTGGCTCATTTTCTTTTCTTTCCTTCCTTCCTCCCATCCTTCCTTCCTTTCTTTTTTTTGTGGGACCAGGGATCGAACTCAGGACTTTGCACTTCCCAGGCAGGCACTTGTGCCACGGAGCTATCTCCCCAGCCCCTCATTTTTAAATGATTAATGTTTATTGTATTTTGAAGCAGGGATGCTGCTCAATCAGATATTGAGATAACAGATAAAAAAGTTGATTTTCTAAGACAGAAGTATGGGGGAGTGTGATCACAAGCCAGTGATCCTAGTACTCTGGAGGCTGAGGCAGGAAGATGATGTGAGGAACGTAAGGCCAGCCTAAACTACCCAGTGAGACTCTTTCTGTATTTTCTAAACTTTTATCTTTGAATGGCCTTTTAATATGTAAACATGAGCATGCATGTTTACAGACTTACAGGAGTAAGTCTACTGATACGCAGTAAGAGTGGGAGATGAACAGAAATGTTACTGAAGGACACAAGCAGGTACCCGGATGAAGCTGGAGGCACTTTTTAGCTTACGTAATTTTGTAATTTGAGAACAATTCTTCCGCAATTTTTTAGGCCAAGCAAATCACTGAATAATTTGCATACAATAATGTAAGAATGTTGCTTAAAGGTTTACTGGGAGATTTTGTTTTTTTTTTTTTTTTTTTTTTTTTTGAGGTACCAAGGTTCAATTCAGGGATTATGTAATATGCTAGGCAAATGTTCTACCACTGACCTATATTCCCAGACACGTCATCAGGAGAAACACTTTACTGTGCACAGCACTCTACATCTGTTTGCTTGTTTTGTGAACATCTGTATTAAATCTGTGTTTTCTATTTTTATGTGGCTTTTATTTACATAAAACCAAAGCTTCAAATATAAAATTCAACATACCTGGAAATCTACAGCTCTTTTATTCGCTAGATCAGCCTTGTTTCCTGATAAAGCTATTACAATGTTGGGGCTTGCTTGCCTCTGGAGTTCTTTAACCCAGTTTTTTGCTCTTGCAAAAGACTCCTGTTAAACAAAGGAACAGACATTTGGCGTACGCTCAAAAAGGGTTAGGAAGCATCTGTATGAGCTTAGTCTTTTTTAAAAGACTTTTTTAAGGTGACTGCAGGAAATATTACTTGAAACACTTTCATCTGATATTTTTACTTGTAAAAGCTTTGGCAGAAAGAGGTTATGATGGCTATAAAAAACAATTTCACAAAATACTTTTTCTTGTCAAAATTCCGAATAACAAAAACATTATGTTCAAACTAGTTTCAAGGTAAGAGGCATTTGTACTCACCTCATTTGTGATGTCATATACAACTATGGCTGCTTGTGCTCCTCTGTAGTACATTGGTGCGAGGCTATGGTATCTTTCTTGACCAGCTGTATCCCATATTTCAAATTTTACTGTTGTATCATCAAGACATACAGTCTGGGTTAGAAAAGCAGCTGAAAAAAGGAAATATCAGTAAATTCACCATTTTCTTCTAAAGGAAATTCAATAGACTGTGTACATAAAATTAACCAAGATGATGGGTATTCGCAAAATCTGGGCTTCCAAGCTAGATTTAGATGGCTTTAAAATACATGGGAGAAAGTATACAGGTTACATAATACTAAAGCCCTTTATTAGAAAGAACTTGAATATTTGTGTGAGATCCTGAACTAATCACTCAAGACCAAGGGATGAATGTAACCTTTAATATCTACATTGCTAACACATTCCTTCTTTTTTTACTGCTATATTCGTGATTTAGTTCTAATGCATTACCAAATTAGTATTTTTGTTGTACTACCATTAGAACATTATCACACCGTAACTTTGCTAATCATTACTTCTACATAGGTTGAACTGTTACACAGATTAATGTATTCACTCCTACCTACCTCTCTTTGCCCTAAGAACTTTCTGGATTTGCACTTTTTCAGTTTTACTTGTACTGCAGACACACAGTGGCTGGGGATGTAGCTTTAAACTGTGCAAGAAGCCCTGTCAACCACCAGTAAATGGCCTCCTAAATGCCATCACATAGCCAACTCTATAGCAGCTTGCTGCCTATAATTCCTTTCCTCTAATAATGTTGGTACTTAAGACTCCTACTGTTGTCCTGTCACTGCAAATTGTCATGTTCCTTTTCCCCACTAGTTTCAGATCAAAGTTTTGACACTGAAATCATCTTTGCAAACTGTACAAATTTGAGTTACAAAATTGTCTAAAACTGTCACATCCTCCAAAGGAATTATGATCCATCTGTCTAAATTACATCAGTATATCTAGTTATTTCAATTTTTTATGAACTTTAGTAATATCAAATATGAAAAATGAGTATTTATCTAGCTATCTTTAATATTAGACATAACATTTATTTTTCACGGTATTTTTAGTAAGTCAACTTTTTTCCAAAGTTTTAGCAAGTATAATTTGCAAACATAATTCGGAAATGTCTTTAGATTTAAATAAACAGTTCTATGAATTCATACAACTACAGCATCATATCTTACATAATATTTCTATTTCAGTTCAAATTTCCGAGTGTTGGGGCTTGGAAGATGGCTCAGCAGAACAAGTGTTTGCCTGGCAAGCGCAAGGGCCTGAGTTCAATCCCCAGTTCCACCCCACCCCCCACCCCCCAAAAAAATCCCAGTGTGGAGCTAAGCACCTGTAACTCCAGTTACTTGGGAGGCTGAAGGAGAAGGACTGCAAAGTTTCATTCAGCCCAGCCTAGGCACCTTAGGAAGATCTTCTCTCAAGGATATAATAAAAAGGGCACGCCTTGAGATTCTGGGGGCAGTCTCTAGTACCATAAATGGAAAAGCAAAACAAAAATTAAAAGCTTTTATCAAAGCAAACTAGAAGTATCTATTTTCTCAAATCTTGAGTTGTTAAAAGACAAAAGTGTCATGAAAAATCCTCTTGTAGAAGCAAAAAGTATTTTTTAAAAAATTACAATTAATTTGAGGCAGCTGCTCCTTTTTCAATAAAAAAGGAATCCATCCCAAAACCTTTCAAATGTAGTTTGATGCAAACTTGGAAGAGATTAGAAGTTGTGCTTATATCTGCTTTAGATATACCACAACTCAAAATACACTAATAATAAAAGCATTTATGCATCTATAAATCAACCCTAGGCTCAGAGAAATAACGTTATGTCCAATTCGCAAACCAGTTAAAGTCATCACAAAAGACTAAAAATCTTTTTTTATAAATGTGATGTATGAAAAGCTAAATAAAAGACAGTCCAGGAGACAACAAATACACCTAAAGAAAACTAGACAATAAAGAGACTCAGAAATACAAAGCTATTATAGACTAAAAGTCATTCTTACTGAAATAAAATAGAATAGGGCATTTGAGTCAACGTCTAGTCCTCATAAGCACATACTATTTTTCTTAGAATATGGCAAGTATCCTTTGCGTAACCCTGAAATCAGCACTGTGGCTCATCACAAAGCTCTTGGGTCTTCTCTCTCACTCTTGGAACAAAACAAGGAAGTCTTATCTCTGTGACTTAAAACTGCTTCACATTTTTATTACAGTAAGTAGTAAATTATTGGGAAGAGACAACTGAAAGAAGACTACCATGAACATCCAAAGGTATCAGCTAAAATAAAACAGATGAGAATTTTAATTTGGCTGAAAGAGGCTTACGTTACCATTCCTGTAATGCATGACCAGATGAAAACATGTTGAAAGGAGGCAATGTCCCAATCAGAATATACGCTAGCGGTCCTCAACTCCACTTAGAAACTCTTCTTCCTCTCAATCCTAGTTAGCATTTCCTATTTCTGCTCCCAGCATTCCTCGTGCAATAGCATGCTTCACACTGCTTATAAACAATGTTTGATACTTCCCTTTGTGACTGGAGAGTCCTGGAGAAATGACTATTAGTTCTCTACATCCAACATCTACTGTAAGTCCTACTTAGTCCACAGAGATGTTAAGAAACAAAAGAATACAGTTCAAAAATGCCTATGGGTTGGGTGTTGGTATACACCCCTGTAATCCCAGCATTTGAGAAACTGAGCCTGCAGGATTGCTGTGAGTTCAAAGCCAGCCTGAACTACACAGCAAGAACCCCTGCCCTCCCCACCAAAAAGAAGAAAAAAGGAAAACAGTGTGACATCATTTAAGACATACTTTAGATAGCATTTTAAGAGTTTCTGGGAACTCTCTAAATGATTACACAGATTGAACTGAGCATTCCTAACCTCAAAATCTGGCTGTTACTGTAGCACATGCCTATAATCCCGGCACAGGAGGATCAGAGTTCGAGAAGAACCTGAACTACAAAGTAAGCTCAAGGCCAGCCTAAACTGCATAGAGACCCTGTCTCAAAAAGAGAAATATACAAATAAGTAGTTGTCTGGGTAACATAGTGAGACCCATCTCCAAAGCGAGGGGTGCACTCCCTAAAATTAAAAAATTTAGGATTGTCAACATAATACTACAGTAGTTAACTCCTGTATCATGAAACTGTTTTATACACAAAATTATTAAAAATATTATACAAAATGGTCCCACCATTTTGGGGTAAGGGATAATCAAGCTTAAACAACATAATCTCTGACAGAAACTCCAAGTTGAAACACACATTTTTTACTTGATAACACTTGTTCATGTATGATTTAAAACATTTAATTCTGGGTAAGAGACAAAGACCATTAGTAGAGGCCCAAGGGTAAGTACCAAGTAATCAAAGGTGCTATAGCGACTAACAGACAGAAATATTACCACACTAGGACAGGCCAAAATAAACAGGTGCAGTGCATCCCAAGATTTCAGCGACTCTCCAGAGCGTGAGCTGTCTACTACTACGGGTCTAACCTCTAAAATTCAGTGCAGTGTAACTAATACACTTAAGTGAAATCTTCAAATTTCTAATGTGCTTCTAAATGCACATTACTAATCTTTTATAAAGTCATAAATTCTGTAACTCAAAATACAAACTACCACATCAGTACTATAGTAACGTTAATCAACCACAAACTTACCTGAATCTGCAAAACCACTTTAATTTATCCAAAACTTCTATTTTCTGGCTAAGAACCATCACTTTCTTAGACCTCTTCATTTTCTCTTCACTTCCATCACCAGCACTAGCAGTTGGTTCTCTTTTCAGGCTCACATTTCACAAAGAAACAGCTTTTATCACTTGGAGAGTTACTGTGTACGCGATGACAAGTAGAGAAAAACAAAGCTGCGTTGAGATGCAGGTGCTGGCCTGTCTATCAGATTCCCTCTGAGCTAAATCATGAGCTCCTATTAGCAAGCCTGCCGACAATCACGAAACATGCATCCTCAGCAAAACTGCACACATCTGTATCAGAGATCCACCTTGGGAGTCAGTTGAGAATAGGTGAAATCATTAATGTTAGATCTGTCCAAAGGCTTATAAAGTGTAAGACCCTAAAAAAAAAAAAAAAAAAAACCAAGGAAGGTACACTGGATAAGGATCAAACATTAATGGAAAGAGCCAAATTGGGGGTGGGGGGCACTAAAACACTGAGGTGCTAATATCCCTTAAGTCAATTTGACAAGTACTATTTACAGTTAACCAAAAATTCAACATACTATTGAATTTGGTAATAATTTGAGATTACAAAATATGTGTCATACATCTAAACACATGGGTGAAAACCAAGAAAAATTTCTATATTTCATGCTAAATGACTGATTTATTTTGGTATTCTGATAAGATCTCTGTATGCAGTTCAGGCTGCTCTCGAAATCACTGTGCAGCACAGGCTGGCATCAAATTTGTGGTGAGCCTCCTGCCTTGGCCTGTGATTACAGGCATGTGCCACCACACCCTGTTTCAGAATTATTTTTAGTATGCAGAAAGCACATAAATCTCAAGAAAAACTGTAAGTACTTTAAAGATAAATATGTAAAGACAAGTCACAAAAGGAATACAACAGAAAAGTCAATATCCCTAATAATAAAAATCTTCTACACAGCAAAGGTAATTATCTCCTGAATTAGCAAAATGAAATATAAATAAAGGATGTGTCCAGGATTAATAAGGCTTTGCTGTTGATATAAAACTCTTGGACAAGTGCAAGGTCGTGAGTTCAAACCGTGGTCCTGCAAAAAAAAAAAAAAAAAAAAAAAAAAAAAAAAAAAATATAAAAAAAAAAAAAAAAAAAAAAAAAAAAAAAAAAAAAAAAAAAAAAAAAACTCTTGCAAAGAATTTGCCAATATGTAGCAAAAACATAAAATATTGACATTTATTAATGTAATAATTTCAAGGGATTTCTATAAAAGATGGTAGGGGAGTTAGAAAGTAGGGAAAACAAAACGATGTTCAAAGACTATAAAAATAATATAACTACAGATAAAAAATGAGGTAGATACTAAGTAGTAACTAAGACCAGTTACAACCTTTTTAACTGAAAAAGGACTATGTACATGTAACGTAATGCATGTGCACACACATACACAAAGGCTGAAATAATATGTATGAAAGCATGAAAAAAGAGAGAAGAAACAAAAATAACAGAGCTCCCAAAGTAGAAGATTAACTGCTACTCTGTAAAACTTGCAGAAGTTGAGGACTCAGAACTCAAAAAACTGAAAGGAAAGTGGGTGGAGGTACACCTATAATTCCAGCTACTCAGGTGGTTGAGGCAAGAGGATCCAGAATTCCAGGCTAGCCAAGGCAGTTTAGCAAGGCCCTGTCTCAAAATGAAAGATAAAAATGGTCTCAGGTTGTAGTTATGTGACAGTGTCTCTTGGTTCTCTAGTAGTGTTCACCACAACAACAACAAAAAGTCAGAAGAGGTAGAAACTAGCTTTGTGGGGAAATAAATACTACTAGCAGAAATCTAGCAGAATCTAAGAGTTTCTCAGATATGCAAACTGACTTCAGACCATAAAACTACTGAGACTATATGGGTGGCAGAGCAGATAGTGAAATAAAAAGTGAGGCTGTTCATAGTTCCCACAAAAATATTAGATACACATAAAGCATCCAGAGATGACCAAAAAAAGAGGGAGATAAAAATAAAGCAGGCCAGATATAGTAAAACATACATGTGACTGAATTCAAAATACTTCAAAAGCCTAACAACAATGAAAAAAGCACTCTTCTAAACAATCCATTTAAAAAGTCATCTATAAATACCATTATGTGCAGTTCATTCTTATTTTTTTGGTGTGTATGTTGGGGTTCCTTTTGAGATAGGGCCTCACTATGTAGTCCTGGCTGGCCTCAAACTCAGGGTAATTCTCCTGTCTCAATTTCCTGTGCTTGGATTATAGACAAACAATTTACCCTTAAGGGCTGGTGATACAGCTCAGCAGCATAGCAGTTGCTGGGCAAGCATGATTCCTGGTACAAAAAAACAAACAAACAAACAAAAAAACCAACAAAAATAAAAACTTTATTCTTAAAAGCAATGATCATCCAATAAGAGATGGCACTACAATATATAAACAAATATAACTCAGAAACAACAAAAAATTCAAGTAGAAAATAGTCAGGTATGGTACTATACCCACTTATAACCAGTATTCTAGAAGGCTAAGGCAGGAGGATCAGAAATTCAACTACGACTGAATTTAAGAGGAATATACTCCACACTGAACGTTGTGTAGTATGTTATTCTTAAAAAGTGAACTGGGAAGCAGAATAAAAGCACACATAAAGAGGGGCCAGGGAGATAGCTCAGTAGAATAAGCACTTGCCTGGAAAGTTCAATCCCTGGTTCTGCAAAAAAAAAAAAAAAAAAAAAAACCCCACACACACATTAACACAAGTGAACATGTTGCTATAACCAATTAACTGGATAGGGTGTAGAGATATACAGGCTTCTTAGATGCTGAGGCAGGAGGATCACCTGACCTCAGATAAGCAAACCCAGCCAAGACATTCTGACCTGTCTTAAAAACAACTCATTAATCAGAATCAGATACAGGTTCCCAAGTAGCACAGTAATGAAATTTACTTAGTTTTAAAAATATACGTATATTTCTAAAGCTACTTACTGGCCTTGACAGATTTGTTCATGCTTAGCTTATAGAAATAAATTGGGGCCAGGGAGAAAGCTCAGTGGAATAAGGGCTTGCCTGGCAAATGTAAGGTCCTGAGCTCAATCTCTG
>PVKN010013270.1:0-20065 GCA_004027915.1 Capromys pilorides | reverse complement strand
ATTTCAGAAAGTAGAAAGATTCCTTGCTCATGGATAGGGTTTCCTCTTTATATAAATAGCTATTTGATATTTTTTCCATCATATGAGCGAACCACAATTCATTACTCAACTTCTATTGCTAAATATTTAGACTGTTCCAGTTTTACTAATCTTACACATCTATATCTATTAATCTAAACAGATTTGATGATGAAAATATGTAATACAACCATTGTTAAATTTTTCTTGTTTTGAAAATCTTGTACTATATATACTCTTGCTTGTTACTGTTTTCCTATTTTTATTTCTGCTATTTTTACTCTTTAAAATAAAAACTAATAAAAAAAATATTTAGACTGTCCCAAACTTTCATGATTATAAATAATGCTATTATGAATAACATTGCCATAAAAGTTGTACGTCATTTGTATAGTTGAAAGATATTTGTAGCCAGGCGTGGTGGCGCACGCCTGTAATCCCAGCACTTGGGAGGCTGAGGCAGGAGGATCATTTTGAGTTCGAGACCAGCCTGGGCTACAAAAGTGAGCTGAAGGCCAGCCCAAACTACATAGTGAGACCCTGTCTCAAAAAAAGGCCAAAAAAAAAAAGGAAAGAAAGATATTTGTAGGCCAGATCCCTAGAAATTCATTGGCTGGTGACAGTATGTTCACATTTAAAATGTTGAAAAATGGTTCCAAGATGCCCTTCCTACCTGCAGTGCCAGTTTTTGCTCTGTGCAGTGCATGAAATAGAGTTTATTTTCCCCACTTTCACTTTCACAATAGGTTAGCAGACTTTCAGATCTACATATTGACATATAAAATGATACTTATTGTTATGACCTGTATTAGAGGGCTCCAAGGTTCTGCAACTGAGCTACATTTTCAGTCTTTTAAATTTTTTATTTTAATTTTTTATTTGTAGACAGTCTTGCTAAGTTGCTTAAACTTAGGATTCTCCTATATCAACTTCCTCTGGTACAGAGGTTGCAGGCATTCACCTCCATGCTTAGGTAGTAGTTGCTTAAAGGTTAGTTGCAGTTCTGAACCTGAAATCACATCCGTGAAAATTTTTATTTCTTAATTTTTTCATTGAAGTCCTTAATGTTTCTTTTGTACTTTCTATGTATCAAATTTTAGTATCTAACACTATCCTCAACTATCTAAAAAGGTAATGATAGTAATCTTCCCTTTTCTAACTGTATACCTGTTTAAGGCTGGATTTTCTTCATAAAGCTTCAACCAAAACAACACACTGCAACAGATGGAATAAAATAACTAACATGAAAATTGAGCTGCTTCCTATTGAGTCAAACACATAAGACTTGCAAACATACAAAACTGCCATTCTTCTTCCTAAACTGCAACCATCCATATGCTATGGGTTCTATCTATAAGGACTGAATTAACTGCCAACTAAAAATATTCAGGAAAAAAATTGTACCCGTATTGGACATTTACAAACTTTTCCTTCTTGTCATTATTTCCTAAACAATAAGGTGTAACAACTATTTACTTTGAAGAAAAAAAAAAAATAGAGGGCTCCAAAAGCCTCATACATTCATAGGTGGGGCATTTTGGAGCTGGTTGGATCTAGGTCGTGTGATACTGGGATTAAGAGTATGTGGTGCTAACATAGTCCCCTGATTAGCTTAGCATAGTTTGGGGTGTGAATAACAGAAAGGCCCAACCTGGGTGTGGGTGACACCACCCAAAATGCTCATTGCTTGGATGGGATGAAAGAGAAAGGGAGGCTTGTTGCTGCTGCTCCATCGTTTGGGGCACCTGACTGCTCGGCCATGGACTGTTCCTCCCCTGGGATGAGTCTCTGCCATGCTGCCTTGCCTTGGAGTCAGCCAGATGTGGCCCTAAACCCCCACAAATTGTGAGACAAAATAAGCCTTTATCTTTAACTTATGTAAGTCATTGTGTGTCACCAAAGAGAAAAGTTGCCAAGAATTTTGTTTATAGCTTTTTTTTCATTTTCTATTTGTGAAATTCAATAGCTACTCATGCTCACCAAAAAGCCTTTTGTGTCTTCATTCTATAGTTGACATCTTTCTTTTTTTTTTTTGGTGGGGGGGTGTTGTTGAGCAATACTTTCCTTATAGTTTTGTAGGAGCTTTTTATGAAACAAGAAAATAAAACCTTAATGATAAGAGTTGTGCACACTTTCCCTCAGTTGTTTGAATTTTTATTTCCTTCTGGTGATTGATCTTATAATGAACTTTTTTATTTTTATATGGCTCAATTTATCCAACTTTTATTTTAAGACCTCGAAGCTTTCTATCATTCTTAGAAATTCTTTCTATATTTCGGGATGGATATTTCTTCACACTTTCTTCTGCTTCTCTTTAAATCTTATACTTAAGTCTTTGATCCATCTGAAATTGATTTTTTGGTATGAATTATGACATAATGGATTCAACTTAATTTATTTCCAGAAAGACATACAAATTGCTTTAATATCATTAGCTGAATATCTCATTTTCCCACTCTCCTGTGAAAGGCATCTTTATGGGATACTGAAAACACAGTAAATGTCAAGTACTGTACCATAATTACTTCTGGGGATTTTGTACTCTGTTCCATTGACTTACCTAGAGTAGGTTAGCCCTGCACTGTGTAAATTGCTATTTCTTTATGTTTTATTATCTGGATTGTTTCCTACCTCTTACTTTTCAAAATTTTTCTGTCTCTTCTTGCCCATGTATTTTTCACATTAATTTAACTGACACCTTCATTAGTTTTAAAAATCTGCCTTACAGAGTTTTCGCTGAGCTTGCAGTAAAAGGACAAGAGCAATGGTTAATGTTGAACCTCTCTCCTTTAAAGCAAAACATGCCTTTCCACTTATACACATTTGCTTTTTCTTTAAGATTTTCATATCCTTTAAATTTAATTTACCTTTCCCATTATGGTGCAAGTAGAGTCTTCCATAGCATCTTCTCTTTGATTGCTGTTTCTAGTTTTTAAAGACTAGCTATATCTACTTACTTTTTACCATGCCAAATTATTTCCATGTTATTTGACATAATTTTTCAGAAGACTTTTTAAAAGTTTCTCAGCTATCTCATCTATGAACAGTAATCATGTTAGCCCTTTTTATGTATCTTATTGCTTTTATCTAATTGAATTATCTAGTACCTACAATAATGTTACATAACTGTAATGTTACTAGATATCCTTACCTTGTTTCAGACATTAATGAAAATTATATGTTTCTCTGCTAGGCTTATTGCTGGATTTTAGGCTGACATAAGTATATTTACTCACATTATAAAAGTATTAACCTATTTGCTGGGCCGTGGTTGCACATGTCTGTAATCCCAGCACTTGGGAGGCTGAGGCAGGAGGATCAGTGCAAGTTTGAGACCAGCCTGGGCTACAAAAAATGAGCTGAAGGCCAGTCTGAACTACATAGTGAGACTCTATCTCAAAAAGACAAAAAAAAAGTATTCACCTATCACTAATTCATCAACTATTCACCAGAAATGATTTTATCAAAGACCTTCTTAGTTTCTGTGGGAAATATAATATTAATTTTCTCCTGTCATAATAATAGACTTCTCAATTCTTTTATGTGTTTCTTACAGGGTCTTACTATGCAATGCAGACTCATGGTGATCCTCCTATTTTCAGCCTCCCAAGTGCTGGGATTATAGATATATTCCATCACACCAGGTCTTGGTGCCTAACTCAGGGCATAGGAGCAGGGCTGGCATGACATGTAGTCCCAGGGGTCAAACCACAGTCCCTGCACTTGCCTAAACAGGTGCTTAGTCCACTGAGCTATCTTACTCACCCTTAAATTTCTTAATTTTGAATAGTCCTTGCATTGCTGAAGTAAATCCTAATTGTTAATGATATTCTTTTTTAAATTTAATTTTATTTATTTTTACTTTTAATGAGAAATAACAGCCTGGGCATGGTGGTGCACACCTGTAACCCGAGCACTTGGGAGGCTGAGGCAGGAGGATCAGTGTGAGTTCAAGACCAGCCTGGGCTACAAAAGCGAGCTCAAGGATAGCCTGAACTGCATAGTGAGATCCTGTCTCAAAAAGACAAAAGAAGAAAGAGAAATAACAATGGGACAGTTTCACAACACATTAGCAGTACAACCACAATAATTAATACAATTCATATTGTTGTCATTATAGTAGTTATTCCAAGTACAAGATGCAGACTTTTCTAAACACTATTGGTAGAAATATTTCTTCTCACTGAACTAACTAAAAGTAGTTGTATACATAGTCCAATATTCCAAAAAAGTAGTGGATTATCGCCAGAACTAGCAATGTCGGAAGCTGTTGACTTGAGTCTTTTATAGCTCAGCATACTAATCTGGCTTTACTTTTTATGCCTCATGGTTATACTTTTCTGCTGGGTGGTTAAGGCCAACTCCTTATTTTCTTTTCACCAGGGGACTCTATGAAAAATGAAAATGGTGGACAAAGAAAGGTGATATGGCCAAAGCAAACACAAACAAGGGCCACAGAAGGTAGTCCTTCTGGATTGTTTGGCTGTCATCCCAACAGACTGGAAGAGATCAAACTGCAGTTACTTAATAATGCAACAGTGTCTCTTAGAACTGTCAGATGGAAACATTCCAGAAGCCACCACAGATTCTACTTGAGCAAGATCTTCACCTCTCTGGACCAACAACCACAGACAAATAACTCTAGACAAAGCTGCTCATTGAAAATTTCAGTGTATGACAAAACTCGACAGGAAACTCAAACTTTGTCCAGGGGTGCGAAGTTTCTGTTCTGATGAGGCCTCCTGATGCTTCTGAGGGAGTTCTTAGGAGCTGTGTTGGCAGTGGAGAGCATGCTGGGCCCACGTCACTTCATCTTTGTCCTCCTGGCCATGGCCATCGCCTGCACTGGGGCACAACACATATCACTGTGGACAGAAGACTGTAGAAAATCAATGTATCCTCCTTCTGGACCAACCTACAAAGGATCAGTTCCATGGTATGCCATAAATCTCGATTTGCCACCCAATGTCAGATGGCGTGAATTAATGGTTAATAAGCAACCAGTGCTAAAGATTATAGTGAATTCCATGAAGAATACAATAAATGCACTTGCACCAAGTGGAAAAGTTATGCAGATGGTGGATCAAAAGTTGCCTAAGCTACTTGGCAAATTTCCTTCTCCATACAAAAAGGAAATAAAGGGAATTTCAGATGTTACTAAGATACCTTTAGGACAGATTATTGCATTCAACATTTTTTATGAATTGTTTACCATGTGTACCTCAATAATAACTGAAGATAAGAAAGGTCATCTACTACATGTTAGAAACCTGGACTTTGGAATATTTCTTGGGCAGAACATAAGTGATAGTAAGTCAGTCATAACTGAGCAACTAAAACCTTTAACAGTAAATTTGGACTTCCACAGAAACAATAGAACTGTCTTCAAGGCTACAAGCTTTGCTGGCTACGTGGGTGCATTAACAGGGTTCAAACCAGGACTATTTAGTCTCACAGTAAATGAACGTTTCAGCATACATGGTGGTTATCTGGGTGTTCTTGAGTGGGTTTTGGGAAAGAAAGATGCCATGTGGGTAGGGTTTATCACTAGATCAGTTCTGGAAAATGGTAGAAGCTACGAAGAAGCCAAGAAAATACTTACTCAAACCAACTTATTGGTCCCAGCATATTTTATTCTAGGAGGTAAGCA
Source organism: Capromys pilorides (assembly GCA_004027915.1). Taxonomy (NCBI): domain Eukaryota; kingdom Metazoa; phylum Chordata; class Mammalia; order Rodentia; family Capromyidae; genus Capromys; species Capromys pilorides. Next base: position 14,397 of record PVKN010013270.1, on the reverse strand, counting down.
ATCTGGGGAAGGATGTGTGATTACAAGAGATAGAAGAGACTCTTTGGATGTATATGAACTCAGTCCTAAACAAAGTAGATGGTATGTGGTACAAACAAATTATGACCGATGGAAAGCCCCTTTATTCCACAATGATCGCAGAACACCTGCACAGATGTGTTTAAAACGCATAACCCAAGAAAATCTCTCATTTTCAACCTTATATGATATTCTATCAACAAAACCTGTTCTCAATAAGCTGACTGTATTCACCACCTTGATTGATGTTACAAGCAATCACTATGAAACTTACCTCCGGGACTGCCCACACCCTTGTAAGGGCTGGTGAGTACACATCAGGCTGAAGACTATCCTGAGACATGAAAAGTGACATCCAACCTGGCTGATCAGCAAAGGTGTCTCAATTCCTTCCAAAAGCCAAGGGCTTTGGATGCTGTGGTTTTTTGTTTTTTGTTTTTCCTTGTAACACACATACCAACATTTAGAAAATAAAGATTATTCTTAAAACTAAACAAAGAAGAAAAACCTCAAACCTTCATGGAAAGGCCAGAACAAACAATCTAATTCAAATATTTCCCTCCTAAGTAATTTTACTTTACCCTTCCCCAAATGGTATTTTCCAGACTAACCTTTGAAATAAGCACATACTCAAGGACACTAGAAAACAATGAATTACATTTAATGGTTCTTAACAATAGTCTTACATCAGGCCAGAGATTTCTTCCTGTACTTAAAATTTTATTTCAACAAAACTAGAGACATAGCCAATGGATAATTATTTGAAAGAAGGCTAGTGGCCAAAACTTGAGTCATTGCCTTGTTCTAAAAACATGTTTTGCTCTTGTTATAACATTTCCACAAAGGCCCTTTAGAGTTGATGACTAACTCCTCCACAGAATTTGGACTGTTCATGAAACTTTCATGTGCATTCAAGTAAAAAGAAAGCACAATTACCTTGGCACCCCAACAGGACCAAAAAGTATTCTTAGTGAGTTGGTGTGCTTTCCTATGCAGCTTACTTTGAGGATTATGCAGAACACAGCCAGTCAACTTTAACACATTCTCTTTGCTTTTAAAGAGCTTCATTTCTAGCAGACACATTCATCACGCTCACAGGTATAACACGAAGAAGGGAACTGAGAGCAGGCTTGCAACTCCATGGCTGGGGGAAACTGTGTGATATTTAACCTTCTGGGTCTGACTTATTTCACTGAGCATTGTTGCCTAAGGGTATATCCATTTTCCTACAAATTACTCAAATTTATGTTTCTTTATGTCTAAGTAGTACTCCACTGTATATACATATATATGTACACATTAATATACACACATGAATACACACTGTATATGTATACACATATATATTTATCATATTTTTTATCCATTTGTTATGACTTGTATCCAGGTGTCCCCCAGAGCTTCAGTGGTCATAGACAGAGCTTTGGAAGTGGCGGGTTCTTGGGCGTGTGGTGCTGCAACGAGGTTGTGATGTTGGGGCTGTTTGTGGGGCTCTGCTTGGGTGAAGGCTCTCCACCACAGCTCTGAGCGCTGCCTGCCCTAAGGCCACGTTGCCTGGATTAAATGCAGGCGAGGGAACGAGGATTGCCTGGGACACCCCTTGTGCCTTACTGTTTGCTGTGTTAGCTCAAATTTGCCTGCCATGAGCTATTTCTCCTCTGTGATGTCCTCGGCCATGTGCCGCCTGCCTCTAAGCAAGCCAATTACCGACTAAAACTGCTATAAAGTGTGCCATCAGTAAACCTTTCCTGCTTGGATTTTGGATATTTTGGATTAACTTTTGGATGTTTTGCCTCTGCAACTAGAGAAAGTAACAAAGAAACTTTGCTATTAGCTCCCCTAGCAAAACAAAAAGAGAACACCACCCACAATTACCTATTTCCCCGGGTGAACACTAGGAATGATATTCTGTGGCAAAATTCTTACCTTATGGTGAACTCTGTGCTTGGACTTCAGGTTATCAAATGGCCCTAGTACTCAGGCACCTTGGTGCTAAGCAGTCTCAGGGTCAGCAGGAACCTGGGCAGCCTTCAGCTTGCCTAGAAGGAGAGAAAATATTAATGCCCCTTCTTTCACAAGCTACCATCTCCATTCTAATTCCTGGCACTGAGATTCACAGACCACTAGTCCTGGCCACACTTGGTGCTGATGACAAAACATTCTTGAGTAACAGGCTGTCTCCTGAGATCACCTGAGGATCCACTGTAAAACACATTCATCTTCCTCACGCTTCTATGCAGCCCATCACCTGTTAGGACAGCGCAGCACCCAGTCCCGTGCACAGGGATGTCAGTGCCTCTCTGGAGTTCTGGCCTTCTGGAGTTCGCCATAGCAGATTCAGGGTCAAGGTTATGCCAGCTCTGCAGAACATGCTTTCCTGAAGTTCCTAACTTTAAAGCCCCTCTGGAACTGACACCTTTATCACTTGTCCCTTGCTGACAAATGAGCCTCAGCAAAGGCCTGCTGTGACCCCTCCATGTTATTGTCATTTCCTTTTTCAACAAAAAATATGACTGTGGCCATGCCTAGTGGCATAAGTCCCGTGGTTGTGGATATCTGTCTGAGGAGCACAATCATGGAAGCCAGCCGTCTCCCTACACTGGAATGACTCACTCCCCTCTCTGCGTGCTTTTGTCTTTTTAACCCTTACTAGAATGACTGATTTTCAACCGTTTGAATTCTGAACATGTGAAATGTAACAGGCAGAGAGGTGTTGGCTGCTACTTCTAAATGGAACTTGCATCACCACAAGTGACTCTTTATAAAATTTACTTTCTGCAGGATTTTCCAAAGAAGGTAACCTGGATGATTGTTTCTCACTCATTAAGCTTTGCTCAAGTAAAAGATTTTTCTACCTTTGCCGTGGTCCCCAAAAGTTCCCCATCCGGCCCCATCCTGTGTGCAGACAGGGACTGACCTGACCTCTGTCACACACATGTGTTGTCATTTTGCAAAACTGTGCATAGTAACAGTGCACCTTGCGGCTGCTGTGACTTCTTTCACCCAGCATAGTTATCTCAAGATCGCTCCACAACCCGCTCCCCCAGTGGGCTGTGGAGAATCCCACTGCCTGCGTTCTTAGACTCTGTTTGTCCCTTCAGCTCTTATAGTTTTCAGTTATTGAAAACAAAGCCGGTAGGAATGACCTTGTAACAGTTTCTGTATGAGCATATAGTGGATTGGACGTGGCAAGTCACAAGACAGTTCAGTGTTTAATTCTTAACCTCCAAATGCTTTCTGAAGGGATCGCACCAGTAGTGAGACTGAAGGATTCTCACTCCTACACTTCCTCAGCAACACTTGGGAGGTCAGACTTTAATTTTCCCTCTTCTAAAGGTAAAGAAAGAGTGGTATTTTCAGCTAGAGTCGATTGAATTTCCACTCAACCAAGACAAGGAACACTGATGTGGCGAGTCTACACATGTTCCATGCTGAAATGTCTTTGCTTTGAATCCTGCTGGCTGAGCTTTCAAGGTTTAAAGCTGTTTTCTTTATTGTGCTTCCTATTTCTTTTATGATATAGGAAAAAGCTGTTCTCAGATGTGTGACTTGCAAATATGTTCTGTTCCTTGTGTTTTCATTCTTATAACAATGCCTTTGAAGGGGAAGTTCTGAATTTTGGTGAAAGCCAATCTACTGATTTTGCTCTTTTATGGTACCCTTTATAATGTTTTTATGTAAGAATCTCTAACTCTTAAGCCCCACAACTTTGCCCCAGGGAAACATGTATCAATTATTTTCCCACTGCTGGCCCATACCATTAGCATCACACGTTAAAAGTGGACAGGATTATTGGTTCACAGACTGAGCGGGGCAAGTCCAGGTTCAGCGCTAAGGCAGACACACAGGTGGAAGTGGTGGCAGAGGAAGGCTGCTGACCTCATGGCAGCCAGAAGCACAGCAAGAAGGGAGGAACCAGGGACAAGCTCATGGGTTTCCAGGTCACAAGCCCTCAACCCACTTCTGTCAAAGCCCAACCTCCTAACAACACGTTTAGGCAGAGAACTCATCAACGGCAAACTCACTGATCAATACAGGGCCCACAGGATCAATCTCCCTCCAGACCCATGAGATTTTGGCCACGGTATTATATCTGAACACAACACAACAGCATTCGTGTATGTTTCACATTTTGGTCTTCAGTCAATTTGGAGTTAATCTGTTGATAGTAATATGATAAGAGATAAGGATCAAAATCAAACTTTCTGTTTGGCTCTTGATGGACAAAACCCATGCATGGCCTACATTCAGACACACATGTCATAGAGATTAAACTTCACGCATTTCTTGACATTCAGGCTGTTCATGTGCGACTCTGTAGAATCTCTGTGCTGCCCCTTTGACTTACCATACCTGTCCCTTGAATATAAAATTCCATCCCACTCTATCAACCGTATGTGGTTCCTATAAGTTGGCCGCCTGTGTGAAGGCCTCACCATTCCACCACACATATCTGAGTATAATTGAAAAGCATTTCATAAATGAAAGTGTCTGCAACAAAACTGCGATCACCTCCTAAAACATTGAAAAGACTGAGATGCAAAGCCTGCGCACATGCAGCCTACTGATCTCAGACTCATGGTGGTCTACACCAAAAGCGGTCAGCACACAGCACATGGAGAACGTGGCGTGCAGGGGAGAGAGGCAATCTCAGAACAACACTGAAGAACAATTGGAGCAGAAACATGAAAAGTCAGATGTCACGGTTACCAGCTCCCCTCCGAGGGAATTGGCAGGAAAAACCAAACTGCCCTCCCCTGCTAAAGGACAGTGTCAAGAGAGGCTCAAACACATTCAGGCATGTTAAGTAACTGATGACTATGGCTAAGGGCCGAATGTGCTAATGTGTGCCCTGAGAGGGCAGCTTGGGATGGAACCTGTCTGTGTGCTAGTTGTCCGGAGAGTGTATGGGAAAGACCTGCACAGTCCCATCTGTGCACAGGGCAAGCTGGGCCCCAGCTTCTACACAGCTATGTGCTTGACCAAAGCTGTCAACCAGTAGATCCTAAGGCAGAGGTGCTGAGCTGTGGCATGGGCAGAGGGGACCATCAGGACTCCCCAGGGCCTCACAGAGATCTGAGTACAGCCAGAGACACAGCAGTCTCTAGATGCACAGGCTGCACATGCAGCTGCAGGTAGGCTCTGCTCAGGGGCCTGGGAAGGGTCACACTCCTCTGGCTACCTGCACCCATAACACCCATGGTCAAGGGTACTCAGCCCCACAGAGCAGCTCCTCACTGGGGGTTTTTCATGGCCTCTTTTTCTGATTGGACACATAAGTACTCAAAGCCGCAAACCAACTGACAGGGAAGAATTGGGACTGTCTTAGTTACTTTTTACTCATTGCTGAGACAAAAAACCGACACTCAAAATGAAGGAAGGAAAGGTTTATTTAGCTCACAGCTGGTGGAGATTTCAGTTCATACTCCGCTGGCTCCAAGGCAGCAGAATACAATGAAGAGCAGAGGAGGAGCAACAGCTGGGGCATCCATCAAGCCTCTCTCTTCCAAATTCTGTGCCAGCGCAGAGCTCTTCCAAAGTGACGTGGCTGCAAAGATCAAGCTCCTCCAAAGACAAGGACTTCTCCTAGGAAGCGGGACAGGGCTGGCCCAAGCAGGAAGCAGCCTGGGCAGGGCCGGGCTGGGCTGCTGGCACAAAGTCTTCCTCAACTCTTTTAATACATTTTTTGTGCTGAGTCACTCTGGGGTGACCAGTCTGGCCATAGAGTGGAATCAATCACATCCCAGGGCAGGCCCTCCATATCTTGCAGGATGGGGCCCCCACAACCCGCAACCAGCCCAGCCCATCCAGCCACACTTCCTCAAGTTGACACAATCTATCAACTACCACAGGAACAAAATCTCACCTTCCCTACTCCGTGCTTCTTAAGTTCTTGTCTCCAAGGGATCCCTAGACAGATCCACCTGCCTGGGACTGAAGAGGATCCAGGTCCCTGAGAGTCTTCAGGACAGTGCCTAGTGCTCACTGACATTGACATGGAAATGCTAACCCCACCTGAACTGATCTTGTGAACCCCGCTCTCCACAGGTGAAATTGATCCTCATCTATGGTGCCCCAGAGCCCTGTGCCAACTCAGGCTCATTCACCAGCTCCCCACAAGGACCTTCCTCAGAGCCCTAGGGTGGCTCTGTCCAGTGGGGTGCCCAGCCCCTGCCTGTTCTCCATTCTGAGGCCTACAAGAGTCCCAGCTCTATCCCTCTCTTCTGCTGAAGAACTGAAGTCATGGACCCCTAATGGGATTTGCAGACAGCTGGGTGCTTGGTGTGCTCAGGCAGCTTCTTCACAAATGCAGCAGTGGTTAGATGTGATCACGCATGCATATAATCCCAGCACGAGGAGGCTGAGATAGGAGAACCGTTACAACTTCCAGACAAGCCTGGGCTACAAAGGGAGCTGAAGGCCAACTGAAACTGTACAGCGAGAACTTATCACAAAAAGATAAATAAATAAATAAATAAATAAATACAGCTTCTGGGCTGAAGTCCCTTGCAAATTCACACACGGGTGAAAGGACAAGATTGTTCTGCATTTCCTCAGAAATTCCTGCTGATATTTCAAGATTAAGTGGAGCTGCAAGCTCTCCATTGAATGATCCACACTTCCAATACCTGTGTTCCCGTATTGGATGCATACATCTGGGTACAGAAGGGCTGGGGCCTGACACACCCCACACCCAGCAGCAGATATGCACAAGCCTGAGTGATCCCTGAGATGAAGGAAGGAGAACCTAGGAGGAACATCACTGTTCCTGGTGGAAAGACTGCCGCTATGTCCTTTCTTTCATCAGCCATTTATATTGCATGCATTATTTTACCATAATAAATATTTGTCAGGCAAAAATAACTACATTATTTACTGAATAGTTGACTAGGAATCAGATGGGATCTAGCAAGGATTTGTCCTTCTCCAGAAAGCATGACTTATCAGTCCCCTCAAGGATTCTGTGACCAGAGAGCTCTGATTGCACCATCATGGACAATGAGGAGCAGATAAATTACAGAGCACTGATACCAGCGATGCCCAGGGAGGAGCAGCAGGGGTGGGGGGAGGAGCTGCTCACAGCACAGCACTAGGGAGAGGGCTCTGGACCCGAACAGCAGTGCCAGGTGCACAGCAATGAGATGTACTTCACCAATTCATCATTTAGAGCAAAACCAAATTTTAACTTTTATTTTGAAAGAATTCTATCATTTACATAGATTCACAAGAGCAAAAACACAGGCCAAAATATGCTTGGCAGTGATGGAGAGGAGGAGCAGGAGTGGGGCAGGCGCTGGCCCCAGAGGGAGCTCAGGAACTGAGCCCTACTATGGAGCCCCCAGGTACCCCTGCCCTTCAGCTAATTTACATGGCCTTTCTGGTTCTGACTCTTGCCATGGGGCCAGAGCCAGGCATGGAGCTGCAGGTGAAGCTCGCATGGGCTCTGCAGGTGGAGCTGCCATGGTATCTGTAGGAGGGGCTGCCACGGGCTTTGCAGGTGGAGCTGGCAAGGGCTAGGCAGGTAGAGCTGCCGCAGACTCTGGAGGTTGAGCTGACATAGGCTCTGCAGGTGTAAGGAGCAAGGGCTCTGCAGGTGGAGCTGACACGTGCTCTGCAGGTGAAATGGACATGGACTCTGCAGGTGAAGCTGGCACAGGCTGTGCAGGTGAAGCTGGCATGGACTCTGCAGGTGGAGCTGGCATGGGCTCTGCAGCGGGTACATCAGCTTGGGATGGAGCTGGCCCTAGGGCTGCAAGAGGAGAAAAGATCAGCAACTGCCCATGTTCCTTACTGGGACAAAACTTTCCCACTGCTTCGCAGAGACAGCTCTGTGCACAAAGCCACTTCCAGGAAGTCCTCCAGACTGCCTTGCCCACTGACCACTGAGTGTCTCAATGTTCAAGGTCTAGCCCCTCACCAAATGCCCACAGATCTATTCCTTTCCTCCTCACCTTTGGGCTCTGCTTCAGTGGGCTTGGTGTGCTCTTACAGAGCCAGGAGATCAGCTGGGGGATCCTCCTGGGAATGCAACTCCAGCAGAGTCAAGGACATCGGACATGGGGCTGGGAAGACAAAGATCAGCAGTGAGAAGCCTGACCTGGCCTCCCACATGTATGGCCCAGGGTACCTGAACACGGGATCTCCTGCCAGTCTGTTCATGGTCCACCCCACATTCTCTACACCCCCAAAGGCAGTTCTGGCCTGGGCAGCCCCAAGCTGCATGAGAGGGAGCCCATGTTCAGTGGTATGACCACCCTTCATCCTTGAGGACAGCGGCCCACTGGCCCACTGCCCAGCCCCACTGTCAGCCTCATGAGGACAGAGACTGGTATCTGCTGTGTGCTTCACTCAAGAGTACAGGGCTACTGCTCCTTAAATATCTGAAAAGCAGCATCTGTCCTGCCCTGCCTCTCCACAGGTTTTCACTATGTAACCATTTGTGGCCCAGTGCTCTGCGCCACTACTAGCTCTGCTCTCCAGGGTGACAGTGTGGATCTGCATAGATATAACACCCTAGACGGCAGGGTTGCATCTGCTCTGGTTACTGAACTATGGTCAGTGCCTGAGAAAGTGTGCACATAGTGTGTCTTCATGGCTATTCCTGGATTAAGGCACACACTGATGCTTCTCTCTTGTGGGAATAGCCCGGGCCCTTTGCAACCACCAGGGATCCTGCCTGGGGCTGAGCTGAAGGCCCTGGGGTGACTCTACAATCTCCTTTACAATGAGCAGAGCAACTTTCCTCAAGGGCAGGGCAGTGTGGAGGAAGCCAGGCTTCCCAGGGCAGGAGAAATCACATGTGAGAATCAGCCAGTCTTCCCCAGGGCCAAGGCCAGGGTGAGCACTGATGACAGAGAACTCATTTCATCTACAGTCATGATGCGAGCTTGATTTTCCCAGCTCCCACCGCTCAGAGCTGGAGTCAGGCTGAGTGGTGCTTGCACCTTCCCAAGACCTGGAGTCACAGTGGCCAAGGCCCCTGCTCTGAGAGTGGAACTCCCCTGGCCACCATTGCCTCCTATAGGGAGGAAGTGTTGGTCCTCATGGGACTTGGGAAAGGGAGTCATGGATGGGGCAGCTGTCCAGGAAGCCCTGCTCAGGGGGTTTTATTAGGATGTCCTGCAGGCCTGCCAGCTCCACCCTCACTGTGCAGATCTTTGGGAAGCTCTCTGCCAGCTGATTTTCAATCTGTGGTGGGACCGTGGGGAGACCTGGAGTTGGTGTCCCAACCACGACTTTTCAGTAGGCTTTGAGGATTAAGCCTGACAAAGCTCTAAATTGTCTGTATGAGCTGTCTCCAGAAGGGGCACAGGAGGACTCCAGCAGAAGAAAAAGAAAAAAAAAGTTAAATTTCAAAAGGGACTGCTAGCCGGGTGTGGTGGCACACACCTGTAATCCCAGCACTTGGGAGGCTGAGGCAGGAGGATCGGTGTGAGTTCAAGACCAGCCTGGGCTACAAAAGCGAGCTCAAGGCCAGCCTGAACTGCATAGTGAGACCCTGTCTCAAAAAGAAAAAAAAAAAAAAAAGAAAGAAAAGAGAAAGGAACTCTTGGAAATTCTAGCAAAATTCTAGTATTTTCAGAATTGTTAGCTGAGGAGAAGATGTATGTAACCCATGCATGAAGAACAGCAACCCTAGAGTCCCGAGACTTGCTCCCATGGTAGCGCGGAGTACATAGGAGCTCGTCCTGGGTCCCAGATCCTTTTATGGGGTCACAGGGATCACTCCCAAGGCTCTGCTGAAACGGCCAGGAAGGAGCCAGGCCCGGCTTCCTTCCCCATGGAAGGCTGAGTGGCTGCACTCACTGCTGCTCTTGCAGGTGATTCATCCTGGACATCTGGCAGGTGCCTCACGGACCCCCGGGCGAGGAGTGACAATGGGGTGAATGACAGAATGAAATCATGGAAGACTGAAATGACAACATGCCCATATCACTTTTCTGATGATCCCACCACCACGTGGACAGTGACCCTGCCTCTCCTAAAGTGGAGGCTGAGAATGGATGTGGATGTTGAAGAGACGGGGCAGAGTCCTCCTGCGGGAGCAGCAGCCTGGGCCTGCTGCTCACCACGCCCTGGAGGAAAGAGGTGAAGTTGTCATCTGTCTCCGAGGGTCCTCTCTGTCTTCCTGGGGTCTCAGTCCAGCGTCCCCTCTGGTCACACACATACCCTGTTTCCTAGCTGGCACCTGAAGTCATTGTGAGGCCCCAGTGTCTGTCACAGACACATACACACAGGCCCCGTGACCAGCTCCAGGCTGATGTCCTGCATGTACTCTGTTGGGACAGTGCCCGGCACCTGGCACAGAGCACGAGCTTCTGCCTGACCCGAGCTGGCACTGTTTCTGCCCCAGGTAACCCTGTGCTCTGACACACAAACCGCTCCAGCACAGGCTTCTACCCCAGAAGGACAGGAGTTGGCTCTGGGGCTGTGGACAATCACTAGGCCCTGCCCTTGTCCTCCTGCCAGCCATCACGGTGGGAATGTGACAGGATCTAGGCCCTCGGCCTCCCAGCCCTTCTCCTGCCCAGGAGGAGCTTTTCTCAGGACGCTGACCTCTCCCCGCAACACAAACAGTGAAGACTAAGGGTGGAAGTTATACAGAGACTCACAGTGGTCATCAGGCCTAAACAGGCCTGTTCTCCACTCAGTTGCTCTGAGTGTGTGGTGTCCAGGCCCAGGGAGACCTGCTCTGGGCTTCCCCTCATCACGGAGCACCTGGGGCCTGGGCCTGGGGTGGGCTGCCTTGTGCTGCCCATGGCAGGTGGGCGGTCCCTGCCCAGGACCCTGAGGCATCTGGACCAAGCCATCCATCCTCTCATGGATTCCCAAGTGCTTTCCCTGCACTGTGTCCTGCGGCTGTGGCCATGAGACCTAGGGAAGCAGCACAGCACGTTCACTGCTGAGTCTCCAGCCAAGTGACTGGGGAGGCAGCTGTCGCCTTGGATGCCTGGTGGCTCTAGGGTTCCAAGTTCTGTTTGGCCCCATTGCCAAGGAAGTGGTCATAGACTGGGGCCATGAGCTGAGCCTCCTCCTCTGAAAGAAGACCCTGTGGCCACTTTCTGCCCATAGTAGAACAAATCTGTGTGCTCCTTAGAAAAGCTCATTGTGATGTCAGAGTTTTATGCACTTAAAGTTTAAATGTACATTTACATAATTACTTAAATGTGGCTGGCAGAGGCCGGGAAGATAGCTGAGGGGCACAAGTGCCTGCCTGGCAGTGCAAAGGTCCCGAGTTCGATCCTTGGTTCTGCAATAAATAAATAAATAAATAAATAAATAAATAAATAAATAAATAAATGTGACAGGCACTGTGGGAAGTGTGCTTTTTTATCCAAAGAACCTATTCTCCCTCAGGGTTATCACTTAGAGATCTGTCAGATTTTAGGATGTGTCTTCCCTCCACTGATTTCAATTCTCATAGGGATTATGGTGATGTTCCAAAATGTCCCTAATAATTTTCCTTCAATGGAGAGTTCCTTGGGACACCCCAGAGTCTGTGTTTGCTCGGGTTGACTCTGGGGGCAGAAGATTGGTGACCCTGAGGAGCCGAAATGTCTGGGAGATCAGATGTGTTGCCATATTGGACCGAGATGAATCTAGAGGGAAACCAGCAAGATTCCTACGGGACAGTCAGATACAAGTTAAGTATTCAGCCCAAACATCACCAAGCACCAAGCCTTGTTTGCCTGCCTTGCAGACATCTGCACTTAGCAGAATGCTATGCCCTTGTTGTTCCCCAATAAGTCTGGGGGCTTCACTCCACTCCAGTGAAGTCCTCTGGCCCGGATAAACACACTGTGTTCCTTGTGTCTTCATTGGTCTTTCTCATGGCATTTGCTGTACCAAACCCAGCCATTGAAGGATAAATCCTTTCAAACTGTAACTCCTGGACATCCCTAAGTGGGGGAGTGTCACTGTAGGTTTCACCATGCGCGTGCACATGGGTGACTACCTACACTTGGGTGCTGAACTCAATCACTAACTGCAGTGTTCAGTATAGCGACAATAGTGTGAGAGGGCAGCAGGCGGTGATTTCAAGGAGCAGCTCTGTGAGGCTGTGGAGATCTCAGCTCAAGTGGAGACGTAGAACACTTTCACACTTCTTAAGGGTCTTTGCCTGTCGCCACAGCCATCCCTTCTTGTCATCCCTCCCAGGCAGACACTGTGCTTGTGTCCCGGGTGGAGAGTTTAGCCAGGAGGCAGCTGTCACCATTCAGAGTAAGTGTTTCTTAGGTTCTCTTCAAGCAGTAGAACCATTTATGCTAGGTTTCCTGCCGGCTGCTGCTTGTAGGTAGAGGAGCTGTCACATGCAGTTGAGTGGATGGAGCGCAAGTTGTCACCCCATCCATGTGCTGATTGTTATTTATGCTGTTTCCAGTGCTGACCTTAAAAATGAAGCTGCTTATAGCTGAGCCTAGTGACACATGCCTGTAATCCCAGCACTGATTGCCATGAGTTCAAGGTCAGCCTGGGCTACATAGTGAGACCCTGACTCAAACACAAATATTAAAAAATGAAGCTATTGTGACTATTCTTTCTTCCACAGGTGTTTTACGATATAAACTTTCAGTTCTTGGGGGAAATACTTAGATAAGAAATTGTTCAATCAGCTGTTGCTCTATGTTTAACTTAAAACATGTTAAAATGTGATTCGCAGCAGTTGTTTTAAGCAGTTTGAGAGGGGTTTGTTATGTTTTGTTTCAATTCTTTGCTTGTCATCAGTGACGACTGTAAAATGGTGTACTGGAACTTTCAATGTTTTCCAATTTGAGTTTTTAATAATCAACCTGAAAAAAGCTATTTATATTATATAAATTCAATATTTTTGTTATGCAGAAAATTGAAATACAAAATCACTCACGGTCTAAGCAACCCACAACTTTTGCAGTTTCTCTTACATGTATGCCTTAGTCAACACACCTTACATAAGGGCCAGTGAGATAGCTCAGTGGACCAAATGCCTGCTTTGATAAGTGCAAGGAACAGAGTTTGATCCCCAGTCCTGTATGGCATGCCAGCCCTGCCCCTGGAGGTCACTGAGCCGGTGACAGAGTCCCAGCATGGTGACACATGCCTATGATCCAGCACTGGGGAGACTGAAAACAGGAGAATCACTATGAGTTTAAGCTGCACAGTAAGACAGTACCAAATACATAAACGGAAAAAACACAAAACTATACCTTACATAAGATTTAACATCATGTAGAAATTGGTGTCAGGCATTTGCATTGTTTCAAATTTTTATTTTCAACTCTCTTTTAAAATGTATTTGGTAGAGGGTCTCACTACACAGCTCAGATTTGTAGTGATTCCCCTTTTTTCAGCTTCTCCAGCACTGAGACTACAGGCATGTCCCACAACACCCAGACTGGGTCACTGGCTCAGTGCACCCAGGAGTGGGGCCAGCACCACTTGTGGTGTCAGGGATGGAACCCCATCTCTGTGCTTGCTTAAGCATGTGCTTAGTACACTGAGCTATCTCGCCAGCCCATTTTCAACCTTTTAAATGAGATGGCTGAAAATAAGATACGAAGTATATCTTCTCAGGATCTGGATATCTTAGTAAGAAAAAAATTGAATCATTCTTTTTGTTCCCTAAATTTTATTTTGCCACTAGAATTTAAATCAGGGACTTCTCATTGAGCTATATTCCCACACTATTTTTATTTTATTTTATTTTTGAGTCAGGGTCTAAGTAATTGGGCCAGGCTGGGCTTAAACTTGTGACTCACCTTCAGCTTCCCAGAGGACGTGGATTACAAGTATACAATATATGTATTTAGTAATTGATAATAACTATGCATATGTATAGTGTTTAATATGCTATTTTGCTCTATTGCTTCATTATAGAAAATTTAATCTAGTTAATATACCCACCATCTTACTAACCTACAATTTTTATAGTGAATAAGATTAAAAATCTTGTTGTTCAGCAATTTTAATATATACACTGTTTATAAACTTTGGTCACTATGCAGAAAAAAAAAGATGACAAATACAAAAAGCTTCACAGTGCTCTTCAAAACAAGTCTCATATATCTGTTGACTAATCTGGAACTCTCTGTGATATTTTTTTATTTTATATGACGTTGTTCGTCCAATCTTGCCTAAGGCAAACTATCTCTAGATTTTGTTACATAAACCAACATTTTTCATTATTGTTGAAGCTTCTTTGAGTTATTTGCTACATAGGATCCCAGCTTATTTGAAGATGTGTAAATTCATTAAAGCTTTAATAACAGCTGGACCTAAGGTTATGAAGAAAAGCACGTCAGTGTTTTCTGCAAAATGCAGAACATCTGTGCAACACATACCAACTCTCTCCACTGGTAAAAGGAAAAGAGAATCACTTCATTTTTAACATTATGTGATAAA
>PVKN010013269.1:0-20049 GCA_004027915.1 Capromys pilorides | reverse complement strand
AAAAAAAAAAAAAAAAAAAAGTGGACTAAACGAAATTCATCAGCTTTGGAGTATTGTGCTGCGTTGTATGATACAAGCAAAACCATGACTGGATTTCGGGAACCTGATGTCTAGCTGGAAAAACCCAGGTCCCATTGTGATAAACCTTTCTTGGTGAGATTTACAATCAAACACTGTAAAATACCTTGGAATTTAGGTGTGCATATTTGTGCTAAAACTTAGAAATCAATGGAGTAGGTGGAGCTCATAGCCTGTGGTTTAGGTAGCATTTTATTAATTGAGTTTGAGCAGAGTGAGAGTTTTTATGTTATTCAACAAGGTGTTTTGTTTTGTTTTGTTGTGTTTTGTTTTGTTTTTTTGGTACTGGGAATCAAACTCAGGACCTTACATTTGCCAGTCAGGCACTGTGCCGCTGAACTATATCCCTGGCAGTTTTTATATTGTTAAATAAAAACTGGGGAAAAAGACTGAAGTGGACCACATTTGGGGAGTTTGATGTCATTTGGGATGTGTTCTAATATTTGAATGTTGAAAATTAAATGCTGATACTACTCATATAAAATTGGAACAAAGAAAAATTCCTCCCCAGCTTTCTTCATTTGGAGACCGTGTCTCTGTCTGCAGTTCTGGCTGGCTGGCCAGCCTTGGACTCACTGTGTCACCCAGGTTAGCCACAACCTTGTATCCTGCCTGGGCTTCCTGAATGTTGGTGTTACAGGCCTGCACCCAGCTGTTGTGCCTTTTCCTATTTTAGGTGTGTAAACAGTGAAAGTTGTGTTGTGATTCCTAAACTGACTGCAGTTGCTGTTACTGCCTTTCAGAGGTTGCTGCTGGCTCAGTGTGGCACTGTGTGTTTCCCTCTTAACAAGGGAGCAGCAGCAGTTTGTCTAAACATTTTAAGACCTGTGAGTAGTGTTCATAGGTAAAGGTGTCTTTCCTGGTCCAACAGCTATATCAGACTGAGAATAACGGTGACACTTTTCTCATCTTTTAAAAATCTGCATTCTTTCTCCTTAGTTGGTATGGAGAGGAGGTAGCAGTGGTAACAGTGAAGGGCAGATCTGTTTGCGGCTAATACACAGGTTCAGCCATGCACGGTAGGAGAACCAGCATCCCTGTGTGATCTCAGACGTCCTGTGTGCCGGCTTTTTGCTCCCCTACTACCATTTCCTTCAGGATTAGCATGTATCAGAGCATCTGCTTCCTTGTTCCCTCTTCTGCTATTCTCTGCTTTGGGTGCTTTTTTCATTATTGAAGGAACCAAACAGACCCGTCTCAATCAAGGGAATAGAAGCCAAACATTCATCCCCTAACTGCCCTTTCATTGGCTGTGTGAGGTGCATTGCAGCAGGACCCATGCCAGACACTTGCTCAGCGTCTTGGGACCTTTTTGCTCTAGAGAGCAGCAGCTCTAGTTCTACAGTCTGCTGGGTCGGCCCACAGCAGCACTGCGGGCCTCAGGATTCTTGAGTACTCCAGTCTGGAGGTACAAGAACTATCGCTGGCATCTTTGTTAAGGGGCAGACTGGCTTAAGCGACAGACAGCTTTCTTCTCATCAGCGAAGTGGGGAGATTGTTCATCATTCCTGTAATTCTGGTTTGGAAGTGGTGGATGAGGTACTGACATACGTCTTTCTTGTGTCTTGATACTGTTTTGTCTCAGAAAATAACTCGTGTGGGGATTTAGCAAAAGGAGCTTGTCATGAGGGACAGAACGAGTACTCTGTACTCTTTGAACCCCTTGAGCTCCTCGCTAGGTGACATGACTGCTTTAGCAAAGTTATTATCTGCTTCAGGGTTTTCAAAGATTGAAGTGAGTTCATTTGTGTGAAGTATTAGAATTTCAAGATTGGCCAGCAACTAGGAAACAATCAACTGAAAGTGTTAGTAATTAGTTTCCCAGTTCCTTTGAGTTAATCTTGGATTCTTCCAGCCCTGGTTGGTTTCTTGGAGGGCTTGGCCACCACACTCTTCCCCCCCACCAATGGCATAAAGAAAAGCTTGTGACTGGTGTTGACCATGTGTTTTACACATCATCATTGCCAGATGCATTTCAAAAGCTTCAAAGAATTGACTTCAAAAATCAAAAAAAGAGATGTGTGCTCCAGTTATCTGAGGCCAGTTGGACGCCTGCCTTTCCCACCCCTCACAGCAGCTGCCAGGCCACAGAGCCTGTTTTGTGAAAGATCCTCAAGAAACAATGAGGGAAAACAGCTTCTGTTTGATTAGATTAGATCAATTTATGTGCGACGGGGAGGGGCCGGCTGGCTGCGGGGGGAGGGGCGGCCTGCCGCCCTGCCTGCCCAGCTCCTTCCTAAGTGATGAAGCTGGGAGGCTGGAATTGCAGGAGGGGGAGGGCGGGCGGGCGGGCGGGAGGAGGAGCGAGTGGAAGGAGATTTCTGCAGTCTGTCTGGAGAGCTGCCCAGGTTTCCCAGCCAAAAAAACAAATAAAAATAAATAAAAGGCAAGTGCTGAATGACACAGATTATGATATTAAAAAGGGATGCCATTGAAACTGTGCCCTGGATCCTGCTGTCACTAGGGGTGGGGCGTGGGTGGGGAAGAAGCCAGTGGGGAAGTGCCACATCTGAGAGACCGGGGACACAGAATTGTGGACAATTAAACTGTGACTGTCCTCACCAAGGTGTCGCCTCCCCTCCTCCCCGCAGGCCAGAAAATTTCTAACTTGGATTCTTCTGCATTGCAGGTTGGGGAAATGGCAGGATGCAAAGCTGGTCGGTCTGCTCTTTTGCTTTTCCTCCTTTTAATTTATCAAGCTGGGAAGAGGATGGGGGAGCCGGGCAGAGACCCCTCCTCTTTGGTGTTCGATTCCCTCCCAGGCACATAAATAACCTCCTTTCGGGCTGTCTCCCCTCCCCCTCGGCCCCCTCGCCGCCCCGCCGGCCTATTGCCGCGCAGAACTGCACTGCCGCTTGCTTATTACGTACAGGGGAGGATTGTTGACAAGTGCTCCGCTCCAGAGCCTGCCTCACTGCGCTCTTCCTCCCTCCTCCCTCCCTCCTCCCTCCTCCTCTGTCCTTCTTCCTCTCTGTCTCTCTGCAATGATCCGGCTCTGAGGATGGCTGCTCCACGGGTCTGTCAGGTGCAGTTTTTGGTGGCTTATCTTGAGGAACCTGGGATAGAAGGTCTGTTCCTATAAATCAAATAAAAACCAAATAGCTCGAGATTTGTTTCAGGCTTGTATGGCTTTGTTGGAGAAATAGGCCTTTGTGATCTTCCTTGCTGGAGACCTGATTAATCCATTATGGATGGCAAGGTGCTATATGTGTGTGTATATATGTGAGTAGTATGCAAGAAGTGTTGTGTTTTGCGTAATATTAATATTCTTTTGGCTTTGATATCCTCCCTAGGGGTGATGGTGGCTCCTGCAAAGAGGCACTGTGGAAATTTACAAGCGAGAATTAATGTCGCTCTTAAAGCATTAAGCTCTGTTGACCATTTTGGCCAAATCTTCAGTTTTAACCAGGCTCCTATGAATGTAGACATTTCTCGAGGGACAGAATGCCATCGAGCTATAGCTGATCCCTTTATTTTATTACCAGTGTATGCCTTCATTTCCCAGCATTTAAAAATAGACGTTTCCTTAAAGTTAATTAGTCCATCCACATCCTAAAGCTCTGGTTTTCTTTATAAACAGCATGTTTGGTTTCATTTTCCCCAAGCCTTTCATTATTTATCTCCTCTTCCCCTCTTCCCTCTAAAGATGCAGGAAACTGAGGCATGTGAGAGTATCCTGAGGCCTCAGGTAATTCTTTGAACTTGAAGTGCTCTTCATTCTTCTCCCATATTTTTATGCATCAGTCTGTATTTGCATCACTGTGTAAACACAGGCGAGTGTTTGGCACCTTGAATTTTAGGTGCCTCCGACCTTTGTATGTTCACAGCCACCACATTCCTATAGTTCTGCCTTCTGTCTGTTCCCATTGTACCTTAGGGTTGGACAGACATGGCTCTCGGCAGGGCTGTCGGCCTCCATGAACTTGTTTCCTGGCAGTTGGTATTTTGCCTTTCCTTAAGCCACTTGATCCTATATGCACAGTCATCTGAAAAGTGGGCTGGTAGTTAATTTGTGCAGGTGATTTAATAAGGAAGGAAGGGGGAGGAGTCTAGTTTCTCCCTGTCTTGCTCCAAGTAAACATGACCTAGAGCTTCCTGTGGGCTTTTGAATTGTCAAAGTAGCCACTCAGCTTTCGGGGGTGAGGGTAACCCTCATTAGTCACCCATAAATTATGGTGTTGAGCAGGACACAAAGTATATCAAATTTGGCCTATGTGTCACAGATGGGGACACAAACCTCTTAACATTTGGGTGCTCGTTGACTGCAGTGAAAGTCATCTTTGCCTGCCTTTAGAGACCTTCGCTGAAATCTGGAAAGCTGGCGTCGTTCGGAAATTTATATTTGTAGGGTAAATTGAATGATGCCATGCTTTAAGCCTAAAAACGCAGGTAATAATTAGCAAAAGTAGAAGGTCATAAGCTATCTCTCAGCATGCTACATATGTCAGAATCCCTCTTTGCAAAGTACAGGCTCCATGATATGTAAAACCAAGTTTGGCACACTAGTTTATGCAAACAAAAGATCTTGGTCGCACTCCTTGTATACCATTTTTTTTTTTTTTTAAGTCTCACCCCCGTCGTGCCTAGCTGCGCTACATCTGGTGCTTCTTTCCTGTGATCTACAGTGATGCTGCTGCTCTGCAGCTCATTGTCCATATCAGCCCAAGGCCAGTTTTGCCTTAGATGAAGTTGTCATCAAATGGTTAAGGAACCTTTTGACCTCTTAAGGTCTTGAGGTCCTCAGCCCTGAGCCACTGTGTTGTGTACCTCTTTATTTAACTGCAGAGACCAAGGCTCTACATTTTTGGTTGCTACTTGCCACCAGCCGGGAAGGGGATGTGTTTGACCGCCTGGTTTGTCAGTGTGAAAGTAGAAGGGTATCGAGGACTTGGATGGACCTGTAAAGAGTTGTGGCTTAGGCTGGTAGAATTTTGGTGAGGTGATGCAGAAGTAGAACGTGCCATTGTGGAACATAGTAGATGTTTAATGTTGTCTGTATTCTCCACACTGTATTTGCTCAGACAACATGCGTGCCATGTTGAACACGGAAATCAGTGAAAGGGGAGAGGAGGGAGTACAAACCTTGACCTGAAGAAATGAGTTCAGCCAGAATGAGAAGCGCAGGAAGCTCATGGTTGTGGTCATGGAGTGTAACAACTCCTGGGGCTATTCGGAAAGGTTTTTTGAAGATCACAGTTCCTTCCTACTGAGATTTTTGTTTTTGTTTTTTTGGACTGCATAAAACTCATGTGAAAGCTTTGCTATTATTTTTTGTTGGAGTCTGTCCCTGAGTGAGGAGTATTTTCTCCTGTGAGTGTACTGGTTAGGAACTAGGAGTGAGAGGGCTTGTCTTGAGTGTTGGCCGTACACTGGGGGAGAAATGTACTCGATTAGGCCAGAACAGGTCCTCTTGGAGAAATACGACAGTGATCTGCTTGCCTTACCCCTTGCGACTTTGCTGGACTTGTTCTTCAAGACTTAAGGCAGAGAAATCCTTTGTCGGTGCCAGGATCATGGACCTCTTTCTTGTTCAATTCTGAAAATAGAGTCAGACATTTTCAGGATTAGCATTCATTGGCCCAACTTTTCAGCATTGATGATCAACCACGTCAGGATTTTATCTGACACCTCTGCCAGTAGCTGGGTATGCATAGCATGCCTATTAGACTGCCAGAAAACGAACATCTTCGGGATAGAGATTGGTGGTGGCCAGAGGGTTCTTGTGGGGTGACCTTAAATCAGCATTTATATCTACTTATATTTTTTATATATTTTGAGAGTTGAGGGCAGAAATGAACAAAAACCGTGTTTTCCCTCCCCTGTAGTTTGTGTGTGTGTGTGTGTGTGTGTGTGTGTGTGTGTGTGTGATGGGCAAAGGGGATATTGATTGTATTCCTTTGACTGGAGTGGGTATCTCTGTAGCCGGGAGAGACAAAGGGGAGCCCCAGACTGCTGAGGACTGTTCTCATGAAACAACAGGGTATTCTTTTCCTCAGCTTGAGGTATGAAGCCATTTTCATTTGTGCCTCGTTGACTGTAAATGCCCCATCGACACTGTGCCTTGTGATCCTCATTTGTTGCCAGCCACATCCACGGCTTAATTTGGTGCCCAAGTCACTGGCCAAGACTACAGGGGCCTCTGTAGACCTTCTGCCCTGTCACCTTTCACCCTGGACCTTGAGCACCGTTGGCGTCATCACTGTAACCTGAGTGTGTAGGATTAGGGTTGATTTCCCCTTCCTGTTGTCCTCAGAATCTGGCCCGTAATCACAATGCCCACACTGGTTGAAAAGCAGACAATCCAATTTTTCTTTCAAAGTCTGAACACAGGCTTTTATTTTTCACTAGTAATGGCGGCAAAGCACACATTCTGATCACCTCAGAGAGGGTCTCAACTAAGAGGGCTGCTTCTGTAATTTTCCTAACTCAGTACCGCATGTGTGTGGAGAGAGAGAGAGAAACTACAGCAGAAAATGAAAGCCCCCCTTTGGATATTTGTCTGTTTAATATGTAATGTGATACCTTGTCTCATAGTGACTGGGTGACAGCATTGGCTGTGTAACACCGAATCACCTTTTGTGCATGGCTTCCACAACAAAGCTAAATACATTGACTCTCCCTTATATGCTAATAAGTTCGGTGTGCTCCAGATGTTCGAGAAGCCTTGGAATAGCTTCAAAGCCCTCCCTCTTTTTCCTCTCATTTTAACCCGTTTTTCTATTGCTGCTGCTTTTGTGGAATGGGAAACATTGCATTTTCCTTTATAGTTTGATTTCCATCATATTTGTAGCTGATGGAGAGAACTAGTGACGACTACACATAGAGCATATTAATGCTCATTGTAAGTACTACATGCTCTAGTCCTCTCGCCTCGTCGTGTTAGAACTGCCTAATGTCTTATTAACATGTTATGTTTTGAAATCCAGAGTTCTCATCAGTTGCTTAGAAGTTCCCCAGTTGAAGGAATCTTTGGCCTAAGTTGTGTTTGTTTTTCCTCGCCTCCTTCAAAAAGAGACAGCAGGGGAGTAGTCGTATATATAGTACTTCCAGTCTGCAACAGGAAATCTTAAGGCCCCGTTCTCTTGCTGTTGCAGATTCAGAGAAAAGCTTATTCTTTTACATTTCCTTGTGCAGCCCCTGAAAGTCCCTTAATTTGTTGCCGCTTTGGGAGATTGCATAAGCAGCTTCTGCATTTGCAGAACCTCTGGTAGTAGGGCTCTGGTATATCCGATTTCTTGGGAGCTGCATCTCATTTCTTGGGTGGTGGTCGAGGGGTGTCCTTTAGTGTCATGTTGCTGTTGTCAGCTGATGGTGTCTAGCTGAGGGTGTAGGCACAGTCCCCAAGCTATCTTTACTGCAGTGATTTAGAATTTCCAGCTCATATTTATTGCTTTTGTGAAAGACAATAGACATGGTTTAATTTAAGTTCAACGTACTGAATATTAATAGAGGAGAACAAATGCTAATGGAGGAGATGAAATCTTTGGGCCATTCAATTTCCTCTGTTTAACCTCCTCCTCCCAACAAAGGTTTGTGTTGGTTGGGGGGAAGGGCTGTAAAATAAAAATGGTTTGAGTATGTGAAGGGAGGTTTGCTGGTTCATTATTCCTTGTTGGCTAAAACGAATAATTTAAAAAACTGGTGTTAGAGCTGTGTTAGGGGCAAAGAAAATGCAGGGCACATTAGTTCCTCTGATGCAGTAATAATGACCCTTCTGCCCTGTGGCATCATATTCCTTCTTGCTGACCTGGCTCTCCTAGCTTGGACAGGCTGTATGATTTGGTTTAAAACGTTCAAAATGGAAATAAAAAAATCAACGTGAGAAAGAATAATGGAGATATGAGGAAGGGGGAGTGAATTTGAGAAAGAAACAGCCCCAGCTTATCCAACCATGTTGACTATGGAAGTAAAAAATACACATTTATTTATATTTTTTGCACTATATATGTTCATATTCATTCCTAGGCTATTATCTACAGAATGGGCACTCTGATATACAGAAAGTTTATCCTTTGCAGCACAAAGTCAGGCCTGCCCCTACATAAATGCCAGGAAAGCTGTGGTCCTTTAATCTGCATAACAGGCAGTTAAGTATGTACGGCTCTGTGTTAGGAATCTAGGGGTGGCTAATTCAGGCAACATCGGGGTTGAGGTCATCACTCACTGTTCCTTGGAGTCGGTGGGGTGAGGCTTGGTAGGCTTGAGAATTCTGATCTGGGGAGGGCAGAAGGACAACAGAGTCACCTACTTTTAGCCCCTTTAATGTGGCTCAGTCATACCTTGGAGTCAGGGCGGCTTCACCTCATAATGAAGCCATCTGAAATTCCCACCTATTTTTCATTTTCATGTTAAGTTATGTTCATCCAGTTACCCTGAGCTTGTATTTAGATAGTTGTTGGGACATTCTTAGCTTTTTTACACTGAGACTTTTTAGATATGATCATCTTCTCCAATCTGTTATTTTTGACTCTGTGTTTATTATATCAACTGGCTTGTACAGCTTTGCTGATGAGTTTTGTAAGCCAGCTTGCACTTTCCTGAGAGTTGGTAAAAGGTAGACCACTGTCTACTGTCAGAGCTTCGGTGCTGGTGCCTCCCTAAAAGTCCTAGTTGAAACAGTGCAATCATAGTCAGTTGCCTGGATTAATTCACACTTGGCCTGCAGCTTTTTAGTACCTGGAGTTAGTAGGTGTAGTAGAACGGTTCCCATAGAAGTGGTTCTCTAGGTCTGCTCCCAAAGCGCCGTTGCTGCCGCCTGAGAATGAATGTTAGCTAGGATGAGTTTTGGGAAAAGGCCCTCTTGATGATTCTCAGACATGCTGAAGTTGGAGAAATGTCTCGCTCTCTGCTGGTTCTTTGCAAGGATAACATTAAAGCTTAACTTTCTCACTGTACTCTACTAAATGCTTCAGTTGCTCAGATACTGCTTATTCAGCAAATACATAAGGTTTTACAGTACACAAAAGGGCAGAGGAACATTCTTACCCATCTTTACCTGATAGTATTTTTTGCACAATCTGAGCCTAGCTTTGGAAGAACCTTTTTCTTCCAACTTTTTTTGTCTGCTTTCTATCACTGCTCTGGCAATGTGTTTAATAAACACATGGGAAATCTTTGCTGCTCTTGGTAATGCTGACACTTGGTTTTGCTACCTGGTATTGATTTATATTCAGTAGTCCGCCCTATTGCTTGGTCCTTGCTGAATAGATGTGGCCTTTCTTCGTGAATCCACTGCAAAATGATCTAAACTTACAACTGTGTGTCTCTTTCCTTGCATGAGAATTTCGATTTTGTTGGATTATGCCCATGTGTCCTGACAATATAGTAGGTATTAACAAAAGTAAATCTGACATGTAATTGGATTTAACATGCATCTTACTTTTTTGGGATCATAAATTATGATCCTGACTCTATTTCTAACTTGTGCTTAAAGTGGTGTTTGTATTATGCGCCTGATTGGAGGTTCCCTCTTCCATCTCTGTATTAGTTCTCTAAAGTACTGCTAGTAAATAGAAATGCTAATTTAGTTACAATACTTTTTTGAGAACTAACAGTCAGAGGAATTAAACCAGTGGAGTTAATTATTTTTCCTAGTATGTCTGAAATATCTATATAATTAAGAATATAAAGTAGTGAATATTACAATTCACTTTTAAAATTTAAAATTCATTTCCTTCTCTGAACTACCTGTGGTTCAAGTTTTTGATACCTACTCACTAGTGGTTCCTGTGATGTACAGTACAGCTCTTATCTCAGAAATGTTGGCCGCACTTACATTGTTGAGTTCTTAGGTCTGTGCACCATTGGGTTTCTTTTGTTTTGTTTTGTTTTATGGTGCAAACTAATCACAGTTCCTCTTTCTTTGAGAAATACATGGTTAGTTCCATACCATAGCAGCTTGTTTGCTTGCTTGCTTGCTGTCTGTCTGTCTGTCTTTCTTTCTAAGATGTATGTTTGTATGTGTGTATGTGTGTATGTATGTATGTATGTATGTTCTGGCCAGCTCAGCCTGCCCTGGGGGTGGGGTTGGCATAGCATGTGGTGCTGGGGATCGAACCACAGTCCCTGTGGTTGCTTAAGCTTGCCTAAGCAGGCGCTCTAGACCGCTGAGCCATCTCAATGCCAGCCCCCATAGCAGTTTTTTTTTTTTTTTTTTTTTAAACAGTTAAAGACTCATTCGTATAGGTGTATAGCTAGGAGATACCTTTAGATTTCCGACCTTGTGTTATTACTCTCTGAAATGATTTTTTGAAAAACAACTGGGGCACTATTCATGAAGCCAGAAGGCCCAGGGGCTTCATTGCTTTGCTGTACTGTGCTCTTCCAGGACATGCTGATAACTACAATATGTGGAATACTGTGTTTTTCAAAAGTCTGTATACTACCAGGAAGCCCTCTTACATCATTCAGAGAAAATGTATAGAATAGAATCTGTAGAAATGTTGGAAGAGAAAATAAAAGCCAAGGGGTCGTTTTGTACTTTTGGCTTCAAGACCAAATACTAGTCCCATGAAACTGCGGGCAGTATGCCAAGTAGCACACCTGTCACTCAGTTCCTAGTGCCCGCAGTGTTTGTCACTGCAGTGTTGCTCTGGGGTGTTGATGTGGTAACATCTTCTCACTGATAGAACCTGCTTTGCACCTGTAGATTCAAAGGAGTCTGACTAGTAGACAGTGAGGCTTTTATTGAGCTGTTGTTTGTGTTTGCTTGTTAAAATAGTTTCACATCAGTCTTTGTAGAGCCCCCTGACGGCCAGCAACCTCTACAGTGGGTCCTCCTTCATTGTCCATAGAAGAAGATCCGTCCTACCAATGGTGGAAACCTTGTAGTCATAGAGTCCTCAGCTTTTGGGAAGACCTATGACAAATTTGGTTAAAATGTAAAATAATGGATGGTTCTGAAGAGAAAATAGTATGTATTAGTTGAAGCTAGAATACAATGTTTATTGTGTGGCTTGTACTTTTTCCGGAAGGAAATTCCAAAGAAGATTTCAGTGTCTGGAATAAACGTTTAACATTCAGAAATAACTAGTTTGACTTGATAATAATTGACACTCCTTTCCATCCTTTAGGCATAGAAGATGTTTACATATATTAAAATAGAACCCTAAATTATATGTATCACTTGATTCCAAATTTCTGCTTGGATACCCTAGTGTTAAAATTGCTTCCTTTTTGGGCCTTTCACTCTTCTAAAAAAGCCTAAAGTAGGGTGCAGTTTCACTGTTCTCTGCCCATTCCAAGGGCTTGTGTACTTGAAAATTTCCCTTGTACCCACAATCTTGTCAGCAACACATAGAAGTGATGTTGGTAAAGTGCTGCTTCCTGATGCGATGTATTTAAGTGTTTGTCCCCTTTTCTTACCTGTAGGGCTCCTTGGTAATGACCAGTCTAAGGGATTAGGACCAGCGTCAGAACAGTCAGAGAATGAGAAGGACGATGCATCCCAGGTGTCCTCAACTAGCAACGATGTTAGCTCTTCAGATTTTGAAGAAGGGCCGTCGAGGAAAAGGTTAGTACCCAAGGCTGAAAGTACCGGAACAATAATTAACCAGGAATCACAAACACAGGTGGCCAGTTTATGCCTCCTGGGAGGAGACACGGGCCCACTCATGTAGTCTTGCTTTTGTAGAGAAGTCAGTATTATAGGATTCCTAAGTATTGTCCAGTAATAATGACTACAAATGAATAAAGTGCTATGGACTGAACAAAATAGTGCCCCTGCCATTGTGGTTGGCTAAAGAGTTACCAGTTAGTTTTATTCTTCAGTTGTTTCATTGATTACCACCCAACGTTAACAGTGATGAGATATCAGAGGTCATTTTGCCATCTTCTGAAGGGAGATGTTTGGAAAAATATGAAGAATGAAATACGGTATTTTTGAAATCATTTTTACTTAGCAAGACAGTAGAATTTCATGGTATCTCTTATACAAATATTGATGTTTAGTCAAGTTGGTAATTTTCCCCCCAATCTTACCAGTAATTATTTTTATCTTTCCTGGTTAAACCTAAGATAGTTTGGTAAGGAAATTCACTACATTAGGTTTACATGTGTTTATGGTTTCAAGGTCAGTGGCAGTGACATTATATAATGATAGTTTCCACTGGGTATTTAAGAAAACCCCTTGGTGATATTGTCCCTATTTAATATCTTTGTCTTTATTTTTTCTTGTCACATTTAGAATATTTCATCACATTTGTTTTCCTGAGTTACTGAATTATTCATGACTTTTTGTTAGAAGTGTAGTGTATGAGATGGAGGAGTGTTTTGGTCTCATGTTCTTTGTTAACTCATTTCTGGAATTATAATTAGTTTTTTTAGAACCAGAGATTGACCTCAGGCCCTTGCGCTTACCAGGCAAGTGCTTACTCTACTGAGCTATCTCCCCAGCTCCTGTAATTACTTTTGGAAAACTTACATATGTATCCATAAAACCTTGGGATAGTTGAAAAATACGAGGAAAAGACTAGCCATTTGTAGACATTTAGTTGCTTTTGGGTCTTGATTTTTTTTTTTTTTTTTTAAATGTATTTTAGTAGATGGTCTACAGTATCTCACTACATAGATCAGACTCCTGTTTGTAACCTCCCAAGTGCCGGAATTAACAGTGGGTCTTGAAATTTTAGGTTCATAGCTCAAGTCCTTAGTTTACTTTCCTTCCTCATGAAATGTCCCTAAAATAGCCTACACTGGGTTTATCTTAGGTCCCTTTCCAATTTTCTCCACCCTCATCTTTTTTGCATCATTGTAAAGGATTTGCTCAGAGTACCGTTAGCAAGTACACATTTTATGCCTATTTGTATGTCCTAGCTTTATGTGCTTTGTGACTCTTAAATAAAACATTTGTCTATGCATCTCAGTAATGCTTACAGGTACATCAGAAGAATCCTTCCCATGCTCCAGTTTCAAATATGAATCATCATGAGAGGGAGTGCAGGGATGTTCTAAGTCAGATTGTCCCCCTGATAAATACACTGGGGTGTGTGGTGACACGTCTGTGACCACCATACAAGTGCATCTTCACATGTCTGGCATTAACGTCTGCTTGAAATCTCCAGGAGCATGCAAAGAAAAGCAGGCATTCAGGTTTAGTTTCAAGCAATCTTAGCCACTGCCAATCTTCAGTGATTATTGTATCAAATACTGTCTTAACTGAATTTTTCAACAGTTGATGGAAGGGCCTGCACGATAGCTGAGCGGACTAAACACCTGATTAGGCAAGCACAGGAGCCGGTGTTCCTTCCCTGGTACCACATGCCAGGTTGGCTCCAACCTCTAGCATACTGAACCAGCTCCTGAGATTAGGTGTGGTGGTGCACGCCTGTAAATCACAGTGCTGGGGAGGCTGAAAGCAGGAGGATCACTGCGAATCTGATATATACACGGAGACCTTATACTCAATACAGGTGTTTCTGTTTTTTTTCTTTTTTAAAGAGTTGATGATAGCTTCTTTTTTTCTTATGGTCACACTGGTAGTGAAACCCATGGGGCCCACACTGTATTTGAAGCTCTTCTAGGGAGACCTTGATTGCAGGCAGAGGAGGAAGAAGAGTTACATGCAACCTTCCACTGAGTGGTGTTAGCAGGGTGTGCATTTTCTGCATTTTTTAGAGTAATAATACGATGTGTAAAATCTTAACTTTTTGGTAGTATCAGGCTTTGGAGAAAATGTGTTTTGACTCTTCTGCTATTGAGGGGATTTGGTGTCACCTCTGCCTTCTGAAGCAGAGTGGATGACTTTGAGCCTGGTTTCCTAGACTGTGCTTGGGTACTGTTGAGGTAGGTGCTGAGACATGTCCGTCTTCTGCATACTGAATCTTTGTAATCAGTTGACAGGTGCGTGCTGTCTCTGCAAGGGTTGAGTCAAGGTCTCAGTACCAATGAACATGTTTACTTTTGAAATGGATTTCAGGCGTTGGGTAGATTGTTGGCTCTTTTTTATTCCTGTGGGTATTCTGTTGCCCACACATTATCGGAATGTAGGAAGAGTGTGTTTATTTCTGAGTTAGGGTCTTGCCAAGTAGCCCCGGTTGGCCCCAAACTCATGACCCCCCTGCTTCAGCCTCCTGAGTACTGGAATTACAGTTGTGCGACAGCACATGTAGCTAGGAAGAGAATGTTTAAAATAAATTGCTTGCATTCTCTTTTAGAATTTCTGGAAGAAAAGACTGAATCCTAGAAACTCATCATCAAGATTTATGTACTTTGAACAAATTATTCTTTCAAGAATGATGGCAGTGGCTAATGTTTCTCCTTTTGCTATGCACATCTTTCTGGGGTCACCAGTTACTAGACATTTAGTCTACTTTTGGGGAGACTTAGGAAGGCAGGAAGAATTGGGGCAATGGGAGGACATTTACATTGATGACTTCTTTCTTTTAAAGATTATCTAGTACAGACCTATGTAAGCCTCACTTCAACCTTACTTGGTCTCAACCCACAAATTGAAGCATTAACTTTTTTTTGATGATTCTTGTATCAAATGTTTTAACTTTATAGTTAGAAGCATTCTCTTGTTTATTGCTTTTCTTTGAGTGAGTTTATTTTAGGAGATGGCAATAAAAACCATAGATAGGTCTTTAGTTTTGTGTTTTTCTTGAGTGTGTGATTGTTTACCAGAGAGCTTTTCTTTACGGCAGTGGTAGGGCACAATCAGATGTGTTTCCTGGGGACTAAAACTAGGGAACACTGAGCTACACCTCTACTATTTGTTTATTTGATTTATGGCAGAGTCGCATTAGCTGCCCTGGCTGGTCTCAAACTTTTGACCAAATACTTTCAATTGCAGGAGAGAACCATTGCACCCTACCTAATGTGTATCTTTTTACCTAGGCAGGAAGTGGACCATCATGTAAAATCATTCTTTCTACAAGCGAAAGCTAGCTACCAGAAGGATTGCACATTTGATCTCATCTTGAGCAGTTTAGGGACTTAGCAAGACTCTGTCTTAAATGTAGCTCAGTGTGAAAGCCGTAGGTTCAGTGCCCTGTGAAACACACACACACACACACACACACACACACACACACACACACACCCGAGGGGGGGGGGGTTGCTCTACAACATTAAGCCCATTAGCTAACATTAGAGACTTACGGTGTGTGTGTGTGTGTGTGTGTGTGTGTGTGTGTGTGTGTGTGTACATGTGTGTGATGTAAGAGAGAGTTTTACAATATTAAGCCCCTCAGCTAACCTTAGAGACTAAGATAGGTGTGTGTATACATGTGTATGAAGGTGTTTTAAAAATTAAACTTTGGTATGTTTTTTATTTTTTAAGTTTTATTTTATTTCCTTAAACCTCATTTATTTGTCTGTGTTATGGCTGGCTCAGCCTGCCCTGGGGGTGGGACTGGCATAGCATGTAGTTTGAGCCTCGGTCCCTGCGATAGCCTAAACTTTCCGACAAAGGCGCTTTAGACCGTTGAGACATCTCACCAACCCATGTTTTTTATTGTTTAGGATGAAAATATTAGCAAAAATGTGAACTTTTTACTTAACCCCCTGTGAATTCAATGCGACTGTCTAGCTGCCTACCTCATACTGCTTGTTTCTTTCCATTCTTCTGCTGTTGTAAAATTTGTTATTTCCTCCCCAGTTTGTGAAACACAGAATGAATAGATCGTGGTCAGTCCTGTAGATAGGGTGAAGAGAGATTGCCATCGGATAAGGGTGACTTGGAAGAACATCCGTCCTGGTGTGCACCGTGGATGCAGAATCCAAAACAGGTCCTAGGAATGCCACACACAAGAGTAGGATTGATTTTGTATTTATGGGTTGAAGGAAGAGGGAAATGAAAACTTACTACTCTCAGTAGTTGTAAGTTGTAAGTTTTCAGCATCTGCCTTAAAGACCATTTGTATAGCCTGGTAGTTAACAATGTGGCTGCTCATTACAACTCCAACATTGCCAAGTGTGTCTCAGTTTCCTCATCCGTTAGATGTGTATGACACAAGTGTCCTTGTTCTGGTTGTGATTGTTTTGAGCAATTTTTGACAAGCTTGAAAACACATAAGGGAACGTTCTCTACGGTAGATTCATTACCAGCCATCAACAGTGAAGGTGATGCATGAGCTGCTGCGCAGACTTCACGTGGTCAGAGGAGACTTTCAACTTGCTGTACTGCAGGGTTTTAGATTTCTGCACATTGTGGTGCGCTCTCCCCTCCAGTGCCCCATCATGCACTGTCACATACCGTCTGTATGCTGATGGAAATGTGTGAGGGCGTCTTGTCTTTTGAAGTTACCGAGTCCCGCAGGAAGGGCTCTGTGGTGACCAGTGTGAGCTTGCTCTGCTCAGCTTGCTGCAGCCTTGCCACATTTGCTGTGGGGATGAGGACTTGGCGGGGCAGTTTGTGGTCTGAAGAGCAAAGTGTTGGTGAGCTGGTTCCTTCCTGGCTCTTCACACCTTGGTGAAGGTGTCTGCCTGTATAGTGACCCTGGTACAGTGCTGTTGGTATGCACTAACTCTCCTTTAAAAAACCAACTTGGAAGCTTCTGAAGAACTAGCTTAAAAGCTAGACTGCCCGTGAGAGCTAGAACAGAGGAGCTGCACAGGCAAGTTAGCACAAACGTGGCTAGTCCTGGTCCAGTACATTTAGAGCTTTTTTTAAATAAAAAATTAAGTTAATTGGTACATTTTAGGGTTACACATGATCACATTCATCATCGAGATTTTGTACCTGTGCATGATATAACTTGATTTGTTTTCCCCTTTTCCTCTCCCCACCCTTCCAACCTTCTTCCCCTCAGTAGAATTAATTTTATGTGAGGCGGTGCTGAGTTTTAATGATGTCTGCACTGAGTGTAATTCAGTGCTGGATGTGAGTACTCGCTGAGATTGGTGCTGGTTCTCCCAGGCTCTTAACAGGTGTTCTCTCCACTGATTACGACGTTGTGGTCTGTTTTGTTCAGGTCCTTCCTTGGTGCTGGATGTTTTTTGCTTCTAAGATTGGAAGGGAAAATGTCCCAAAGGCACAGGAGCATTGCTGGGCAGTACACATGGTCTTTGTAGGTTGGGGTTTGTCGATGTGAGCAGCCTGAAGAGTTAGGGATTTGAAGTCCTGGATAATTTTTCACTGTCTCTGTAACAAAATACAACAGTAATATTGTTCACCATTAAATGTACTGCTTGCTATTGCTTTTTAAAAAATTACAGTAAAAGAAAAAAAAGTCTTAGAAATTTTTCTATTACGTTTCCCTCTATTTTTTTTTTTGTGTGTGTTTAGAAATTTCCACTAGAGATTTGTAATTACAACTTTGCAAATACTTTAAATTTTTTTTTTTAGAATTTTATTTTTTATTTATTTGTTTCTTAAAATTTGTTTGTTTGTTTGTTTATTTATTTATGCTGTGGCTGGCTCAGCCCACCCTGGAGTGCAGCATGGGGATCGAACTGAGGTCCCTGTGGTTGCCTAATCTTGCTTAAATAGGTGCTCTAGACCAATGAGCCATCTCACCAGCCCAGTACTTTTTAAAATTAAAGATAAATGTTATTGTAGTTTTAAATTTTTAAACTTTTCATGACGGAAATATGTGCTATATTACTGGCATATAAAAGAATGGACAAAATTGAGAAGTAGCCTATTATGTAGTGTCTTTGAAATTAATTGTAGAATTAAATACTGTGTACAGTGGTATAGTTGTATTTAGTAAATATTTGTTCTTTTTATTTACCTAACCTTTGGCTATCTTTGGGCCTTTTTTGCTGTAGATGTAGATATCCTTCTGGTGTGATTTCCATTTTGCTTGAAGGATTTTGACAATTTTAATATAGATCAGTTGGTGATGGACGGCTCTTTGTATCTGAAAAGGTCTTCATTTCACTCTCAGTTTTAGAAGTTATAATTTATAATTGTACAGACACATGGATTTATAAAAGTAGCAACTGTCATTTTTGAAAGACACTTTTTTGCTGGGTATATAAATATTAGAAATTGTTCTTTAGCAGTATGGATCCCAGCTTGGCCTCAGACTCACAGTGGATCCCGCCTGCCTCAGCCTCCTGAGAGCTGGGATCACAGGCATGTAGGTCACTTGGTGGAAAGTGGCTTTGTAATCATGCTTTGTCTGACAAGTCAATCTTTCAACTATTTTGTAAACTCAGTTCCTTTTAAAATCAGTGTAAGCAGTTTGCTGCAATGTTCTGGTGCAAGTTTTCATACAGAAAAATGCTTGGTGTTCATTGAGCTTATTATAAATAATCATATGTTTAACCAATCCTGGGAAAAATTGACCTGTTTAATTTTTTTGTGTACTCGGTCCCTTTCCGTTTTTGGGACTTCATTTACCCATGAAGTTATCTCGTAGATTAGCAGTGAACTGTTTACAGTTTTTCTCAGTGTTTGTTTCCTTGAACATTTCACATGAGATAGTTTATACCCCACATTAACTTTTTATTTGCTTTGAAAGTAGGCACTCACTATGTAGTTTAGGCTGGCCTCGAACTCTGCTGGGTGCTGGGGATCTGAGGCATGCACTGCTACACCTGGCTGTGTCCCTTCCTGAATCTGTGTAGTATAGTTTTAAGAGGAGTTTGAGTATTTTGGGCCTGGTTCCATCATCTGTGTTAACTTAGAAGTAAATTTAGGTTATAGATCGTCACCTACCTTATTGGTCATATTTTCCTATTATATTGAGTGTCTGATAATTTTTTACTGAGTACCAGGCATTGCATATTTTTCTTGGTTGCTTGCTTGACATCCTTGTGTTTTTGTGTTTATGCTGGAGCATTGTTCTGTGATCTGAGTGTGTTTTTTGTAAATGGATCTGTTAGGGTCTGTCTTTTGAAGTTTTATTAGAAAAGGCCAGAGTAGTTCATGGTGGAGCAGTTAACTCAGGTAAAACACTACCAATACTTCAGTTATGTTTAGTAAATTAGTGTTTATCATATTGACTAGCAGAAAGGGGTGCTATTCATTGTTGCCAGTTGTATTAGAAGAGGCCTGTTCTGCTGTCTAATCCATTCCAGTAGTGCTTGCCCTTGGGCAGCTTCCTACACACCTCCTGAGCCGAAGCCTTCAGGAGCTCCTGCTATGTTCCAGAGCTCCATACGGCTCCACCCTCTACATACTGTGTCTTATACATTGTGTTCTTCGTGTCTTCTCAAGTTCCCAGCTCCTCCTCTGCAACTCCTGGATATCTCTAGGCTTTGCTTTACCCATCCATGGTGCAGTGCAGACAGTGTTCTCTTGGAAGAGCCTGCTGGAAAAATCACTGTTTTGTACTCAGGTCTCTCATTTCTTCTGTGATGTTGGTTGTCTTGTATGGGCTTCTCTTTCACGAGATGGCAAATAAGTCGTGTGTCCTGCTCATCTTAGCCAGAAACACAGACTCCTTCTTTTGAATGAGAATGAGCAAGAAAGGGCGGGAAATGTTACCTCAGGAAGTGCTGTGTTTTATCTTAGCCATAGTCACTAGCTTTGCATTTGGTTTTGATAGTCATTCTATTTTTTTTAAAAAATATTTATTTATTTATTTATTTATTTAATGGCTGGCTAAGCTGCCCTGGTGGTGGGGCTGGTGCAGCATGTGGAGTTGGGGATTGATCTGCAGTCCCTGCAGTTGCCTGAGCTTTCCTAAGCAGGCGCTGTGGACCACTGAACCATCTCGCCGGCCCCCTGATAGTCATTTTAAAAAGGGAAAAAGTGAATAACATGAGTAAGCCCTGACAAAATGAAAAAGAAATATTTCAAAATTAATGAAGATTTGACTTGTTGTGGAGTAAATCTTACTCCTCAGTGAAGCCCGAGTATTAGGAAATGCTTTCATTTGTTTGAAGCTGTAAAACCTGTATGTAAAAGACACCTTCCCATTTGCAAGGTAATATAGTGCTGATAAATCCACCAGAATTCTCTTGAAATGTCCCTCCCTTCTCTTCCCTTTTCCCTTTTCCCTTTTCCCTTTTCCCTTTTCCCTTTTCCCTTTTCCCTTTTCCCCCTCCCCTCCCCTCCCCTCCCCTCCCCTCCCCTCC
>PVKN010013268.1:0-20065 GCA_004027915.1 Capromys pilorides | reverse complement strand
TTTTTTTTTTTTTAAATTTTATTTATTTATTTGTTTACTTGTTGTGTTTGTTTGTTTCTTTATTTATTCATTTTGTGGCTGGCTCAGCCTGCCCTGGTGGTGGCGCTGGCGCAGCATGTGGTGCCGGAGATCGAACTGCAGTCCCCGCAGTTGCCTGAGCCCTCCTAAGCAGGCGCTTTAGACCACTGAACCATCTCGCCGGCCCCAGAATTCCTGTGTTTAAACAGTGCCTGAGCGTCTCAGCTGGCCATTTTTCGGAACCAGTATTTTTCTTTTTCTTTTTTGGGCCAGAAAGTTCTTCAGCCACCCAGTCTTACCCTGACTTTAGGGTATTCTGCTCCACGAATACGCCTCTTAAAAAACAAACAAACAAACAAACAAACCTTATTAGGTGGGCAAAAGCTATTTTAAGAAGCTTGTTAGTCTGAATCCTGAGGGCTCAATTCAGTCCGACCTCAGAGCATAGCAGGATTGATTGATTGATTGTATGTATTTGGTACAGTGTCTCACTATGTAGCTTGGACTAGTAATGATCTTCCTGTTTTCAGCCTCCTCACGTTGGAATTACAGGCGTTCCTCTCCATGCTAGGTGTCAGTGGCCAGCTCACTGGGCCAGCACGGCCTGTGGTGTCGGGAATGGAAACCAGGTTCTTGTGCTTTCCTAAGCAGGCGCTTAGTCTGCTGAGCTATCTTGTTGGCCCTCATTGCAGGATTTAAAAGGAGGATATTATTTTGAGGCCAGAAACTTGGCTCTTCCATATGTAGTTTACTATCCTTGAGTAAGTCAGTTTACATTTCACTCAGTTCTTTTATTTGTGGCATGGTGAAAGTTATCTCTGCCTCACAGAATTGGTATGAAGTTGGCTTTGTAAAAGATGAATTTTTGGATATTTTTTTGATACGAATTTTTGGATTTTTGCTGAGAAGAGAATCAGAATTTCAGGACTTAGGGATGATTTAGGCGGTCAAAGTATATACAATCAACAAAAAATGGATTATTTCTGCGTAATGATGAGGTTCCACCATAGATTGGAAAATACCAGTTTCTATAGTCTTACAGAATTTTACACTTGATGGTAGCTTTTGAGTTTGATAATTTTTCATCACTGTGACAGACACCTAAAATCAATAAAAAGAAGAAAGATGCTGGGTGTGGTAATACATGCTTGTAATCCCAGCCATGAGAAGGCTAAGGCAGGAGGATTGTCTTGAGTGAGACCTTATCTGAAAAGAAAAAAATAAATAATAAAGGGGAAAAAGTTTGTTTTGATTAACAGTTTTGAAAAGTTCAGCCCATGGTCGTTTACTCTGATGTGGGAAGGCAGCCTGGCATGGGGGCAAGCAAGGGACAGAAGAAGCTGCTCACTGCATGGCATGCTGGAGACAGACATGAGAAAAGGCTAGATCCTAAGATCCCTTCCAGGGCACACTCTTTGTGACCTGCCTTCCTCCACCTGTCCTGGCCTGTTTGGAGAAAAACTATTTTTTGGTAGTATTGGGGCTTGAACCCACAACCACATGAGCCACATTCCCATCCTAGGTTATTTTTCAGATTAGACCTCTGGTTTACAAGGTTCATTTGTGTGTATCAGAGCTTCTCTTCCACATACACAGAAAGAGATGGGTACAAACTTAGTTTGTCAACTGTGGTAAGGTCAAACAATTGAAAATGGTGACGTAGAGTTTCATATATTTCCATGGATAAAACTCAAAAACATGTTGAGCCAAGCATGATGGTCTGTGATGCCAGCTACTGTACTTGGGAGGTGAGGCTGGAGAGTTGAGAGTTCAAGGCCATCCTGGACAATTTAGCAACTTAGTGAGAGTGACTCTTTCTAAAGATTAAGAAAAAGAAAATGCTGGGGATGTAGCTCAGTGCTGAACTCCTGGATTTAATCCCTTACACTTCAAACAAACAAAACAAGATAAATCCCCTGTTATGGTTTGTGTCTAGTTGTCCCCCCAAAGTCTCATGCAGTTATGAGGTGGACTTCTAGAGTTTGTGATTAATTCATGCGCCAGTGTTGGGATTATGGCTGTAAGTGCTGCTGGGGTTATGAATGTGAGTGCTGCTGGGACTATGAGCGTAAATGTTACACCTGGCCAGGGGTGGATAGCCTGAATGCAACATAAGGGAGATAGACTTGCTTTCTGTTGCCATTGTTACCATTATCCCTCCCTTTGGCTCTTTGCCATTTTCTACTGCCATGAATGGTTGCCCTCTTCTATAGGCTACTCTGCCTTGGAGTGAGCTGAGTATGGACTGAAACCTCCACAAACTGTGAGCTAAATAAATCTTTCCTTCCTTAATTTGGGGTGTCAGGTATTTTGTCCTAGCAACAAGAGAAAACTAAGACCTCCCAAGCCAAAGTCTTTAAAAGGGCTGGGATTGTAGCTCAGTGGTAAACCACTTGCCAGCATTCATGAGACCCTATATTCAATCCCCAATCCTGTAAAAAAAAAAAAAAAACGCTGATGTTGAGTTAAAAAAAGAAATCTAATACCAGCATCCTAGGATTACAGGCACTCACGCTTACCTAAGTTACAATTTTAAAGTGTGCAATTAAGTTATTTTCTTTTTTAGCATGTTTATAACATCTACAATCATCACTAATTCCAGAAAATTTTATCCACAAGGAAATTGCATATTCTTTAGTAGCTAGTCCCTGTCTCTCTTTCTCCCAACCCTAATCAACCACTAATCTATTTTTTATCTGCATGGACTTGTCTATTCTAGAAATTTCATATAAGTAGGATCATGTAACGTGTGGTCTTTTAGGCTTGGACTCTTTCACTGAGCATAATATTTCTGAGATTCATTCCTGAGCATGAATTAATGCTTTATTCCTTTTGATGATGGCATAATATTCCCTTATTGGATGTACATTTTGTTTATCCATTCATTAGTTGCTATACATTTGGGTTATTTCTGCTATTTGACTATTATAAATAACTTTGCTATGAAGATTTATGTGCAACTATCTATATGAATTTATGCTTTCACTTCTTGGTCATATATATCTTTTGTTTTTGTTTTTGCTTTTCTTTTTCTTTTTTTTATGTTATAACAGACATCTTTTTAGGTGCTTCATGATGGTGCTTTCAAACCAGACCCTGGGACTAATGAGAACGCTGATAGACCTAGGAGTCTGACTGGAGACCTAGCTGAGGGGAGGGGGACACTCCTGGAAAATGACCCTCGAGTTATGACTGTCTTTGGCAATAGGTGCCTAGGACAGCTCTGTTGCGAGTGTCTCAGTGCATCCCAGTGCAGATACTCATCTGGTACACATGGAAAGGGCCATGTTTGCTGTGTTGGTATGCTCATTCTACTCCCTAAAGAGCCTCTGCTCAAGTATCTGAGTGACAGGCATGCTTTTCCCAGGCAGGGTCTTTCGCCTGGACTAGATCTGTGTCCTTCAGACTCACCACACTGGCCCTGTGGTGGTTTTGGTGTGGACTCTGCCGTCTCAGGACTGCTTACTGCTGTGGTTACCTGAATCAGCCTCTTCCCTGTCTTACCACCCTAATTCTAACTCATGAATTTGTTGACTGTTACCCTGTACTACATTGTTTTTGTCTTTTTGAGATAGAATCTCACTGTGCAGTTCAGCTGGTCTCACACTTGCAACAATCCTTTTGCCTCAGCCTCTGGAGTGCTGGGATTGCAGGCAGGCGCCACCATGCCCAGCATTACCCTGCGCTGTTGCTGTGGCCTTCTCATCTCTGAGCCTCAGACTCTTCTACTCAGATCCTCCATTTACACCTCCTAAAGAATCTTTGTGAATTAAAAATATCTAGGGTTTGGTGCAGGGGTGTGGTACAGTGTTCCTCTAGCACACTGAGGCCCTGAGTTCCACCCCAAGCTCCAAAAGAACAAAAACCAAAACAAAAAGGCCTGGACTTTATTTTTGTTTATTTGGTTCTACTGAGGATGGAACCCAGGACCTTCATCTTGAGCTATCTCCCTAGTCCTTTGACTTTGAATTTTGAGATAGGGTCTCACTGAATCACTGTGTGGCCTATACTGGGCTTGAAATTGCAGTGCCGTCCGGGTCTCCCAGAATGCTGATGTGCGCCACCATGCCCAGCATTTTGCTTTTATTTTACTATATTCATGACTGTCTACTTAATACAAACTACTGTGGCTAAGACAAACGTGTAGATACAAATGCTTCCACTCTAGGCAAATACAATCAAAGCGAATCCTGATTCCAGTTTGCAGTAAAGAACAGTGATTGTGGGAGCAGCTGAGCTGGAGCACTTGGTGTGAGCGTAGGATTCAGGGCCTCCCTCCTCCCCACAATGATACCAAAGCTGATGGATGGGCTTGGGCAGGAGAGAAACAAGAGTGTGTGCCCTGCATCAGACCGGTGTTGTCAGAACCTCCTCATCACCTAGAGTGACTAGTCTTTGTCTCATGTCACCCTATAGGAGCTGACGAGGGAGAGCAACATGGAGCGGAAGGTGCCGGAAAGCAGGCAAGGCCTCAGCCACAGAGAAGTGCCCCGCGTGGTCGGGCTGCTGCTCACCATGGCCCTCCTGAATGTTCTGCTTTACCTCTGCCTCGACCAGTTTTTCAGTTCCCCTCCACGTTCCACGGAGGGCCTTAGGCCCTGTCCCCACGGTTACTTCAAAATGGGACAGATGAGAAACTGCTCACCCTGGCTGTCCTGCCAGGAGCTGAGAACGGAAGTGAGGCAGCTAAAGTGCATTGGGGAAGGAGCTGTGAAGAGAGTGAGTGTGGGGCTCGGGCAGTGCGCCATTGTGTGGGCCCTTTGGGCTCAAGTTTGTGCTCTGTGTTTAAGAGCCCTAAAGGGCAAGCTGGGTGCAGAGGCCTAGTGAGCAAGGAGAATCCCTTGAGCACAGGGTTTCTATGCCAGCCTGGGCCCTAAGCGGACCCCTTCCTTAAGAAAAAAGCCTCTAACCCAGGAACGTCATGTCTGGGGCTGTAGCCTAATAAGATAAGCCAAAGGAAGAAAAAAGCTAAATGCATAAAAGAGTACTGAAGACAAGAAGTTGTAGGGAATAGCTGAGTTGTAATTCAGCCTCTGAATGAGATGTTCTGTGGCTGGTAAGTATAGTTAGGAACCCTGTGACACAACAGGAAGAAAATCTTAAGATGATAAGTGAAAAAAGCAAGATGCACAAGTGTTTTGTTTTCAACTACATGGTTACTTATTTTGTATAAGAATACAAAAGTGACAGAAATTGTGCAGGGTTAAGGGGGATTATAAACATTGCTTTCCTTTTCAAAATGTGATGGGATTATATTGATTTATTATCATTTTTTATTTGAAAAAAACAACACAGGGTGAATTCAGCTCTCAGAAGCCCTGGGAACTTCGTCTCATTGCAGCCAATTGTGCTTTGCTTCGTGTGGCTGTCCTGTAGGGAAGCAGAGCCTCCTGGCGCCATCAGTGTCCCTGGAAGCTCAGACTTAAACAAAGGCAGCTTCCCGAGGCTGCTAGAGTGAAAGGCAGTGAGGGACTGAGAAACATGCTTGCAGGGTTGCCCTTGTATAAGCTGCTGGCTTTCATTTAGATGATACTATGTCTCATTTTCTTAAATGTGGACAGGAGAGATCTCTATGCTTGGTTTAGACGGGTCTTCTGTGACCCGTTTCTCTGCTGAGGGTGGTGGAGTGTGGTGTGGGTGCTGTAATCACAGCACTCCAGGGAGGGGCTCTGGCCTGAGAAACAGGACATCGAACTGAGCCTGGGCAATATAGTGACTTAGCAAGTCCCCGTCCCAAAATAAAAAGGGCTGGGAGCATCACTTGTCACAAAGGCCCTAGGGTCAATCCCTAATACTGAAAAAAGAAAAAAAAAAAAAAAAAAAAAGCCACGTTTGTAGTGGCCAGGGTCGCCAAGCTTTCTCTGCTTCTCCCATATCATGCAACCTGTCAGCAAGTTTTGTTCTAGTACACTCAGAATTGGTCTGGAATTTACCAGCTTCTTCCCATCACATCCCCCAGCTGCCCAGCCAAGCCAGGCCTTCCCTCTGGCCTTGGCCTGTGGGATGGGCGGAATGAGTGCTCTTCCCCCCTCCCCCAGCAACCTGCTAACCAGCATCTACAGCAGTATTAAGCAGTCTTTTCCTCTGTTGAGAATCTCCAGGGATGCCAGAGTCCTTTGGACCCCAAGGCCCTCCAGGATCTGTCCTTTGAACAGCTCCTTACCCACTAGCCTGGCCCCTGGCAGCCTGTAAATGGCTTCCTTCCCACTCTGGGCTGGGCTGGGCCTTGCTGGGTTCCTCCCCACACAGCAAATGGCTCATTTCCCGACCTTCTTCTTGCTCAAACATCGCCCAGCCACTCAACTGGAAACCCTGTTTTATTCCAAAACACAATTCAACTTCCAGCATATAGTTTCTATTTATTTTACTTAATGTCTACCTCCTGCAGCAAAATATAAATTTCATAACAGAGATTTTTATTAGTCTTTCCCTCCCTTCTGCTTACCTTCCTCCCTTTTTTCCTTTCCCTTCTTCCCTCTTTCTTCCTTTCCCTTTTTTCTTCCCTTCCTTCTCCTCCCTTTTATTTTCTTCTCCTTTCTGTTTTTTCCCAGGGTCTTGCTCCATCACTGAGCTGAACCATAAGCCTTTTTTCTTTAACATAAACATCTGTGAAGTGAATAAACACAATTTAACTACATAGAGTTAGATTTTACAGTTAAATGTTTTATAAAAGACAATGTAAACTAAATTTTTTGTGTTGTCTTTTACCTTTGTAATAAATGATTCTATGGATGATATAAAGAACTCTTAAGTAGTAAGTACAAAGCAAGCAATCTTATAGAATACTGGAAAAAGATCAGTGACTGGACTTTGAATAGTTTAAATCTGTTACAGAAGTTTAGATACAGCCTCATTAGTAATGACAGAAATATCAGTTATAATAGTAAATTGTTTTGTATCCATCTAATTGGCATGAATTACAGAGAATGTTGTAACTAAGAGTGCTGAAGGGGTCTTGCCCGGCAGAAGTGCCTGCCTGGCAAGTGTAAGGTCCTGAGTTCAGTTTCCCGTATTGAAAAAAAAAAAAAAAAAAAGACTGTTGAACATAGAATTTTCTCACAGGCTATTGGTAAAAGTGGGTATCGAGACACTTTCACAGGTAATAGCAGTGATACATAATTTGGGGGGCCTGCAGCTTAGCTCAGTTGTTAAGTGCCTGTTTGGGCAAATGAAGTCAGTCTCAGGGGTCCTGGGGTTTTATCCCCAGCTCCATAAGCCTTACCTGGCTGCCCTTAAAGCAGCCTAACCAAGTCAAAAGAAAAAAGAGAAAACGTCCTTCAGGCTGGCCTTGAGCCCACAGTAGAGCCCTGGCTCAACCTCATAATCTTCCAACCTTAGACTTCTGAGTACTGGGATTATAGGCATGAGCTACCATACCCAGGTAAGGCTATTTATAGCATGGTTGTAGAAAGAAAATGGGATATACTGGAAATATCCATCAAATCTTTGAAAATAAGTTACATAAAATCTTAATAAAGGGGCATAAAAAATTATAGGTACAAAATAAGCAAAGAGTTCAATGTATTCAGATAGCATCCATTCCAAATTTCGTGAATGTTATTAAGTTCTGTATACTTTCTTTAAAAAGATGATCATCTGTACAACCTTGTACAGCTTTAAAAAGAATGACCTGAAGTCAGGTATGGTGGTGCAAGTCTGTAATTCCAGAACTTTGGAGGCTGGGGCAGGAGGCTTGTAAGTTGGAAGTTAGCCCAGACTAGCTGTTTAGAGAGACCTTGTCTTAAAAATTAGAAAATGCATAAAAATGACCTGGGAATGTAGTTCAGTGTAAAGACCCTGTGTTCAATCTCCCAATGTC
Source organism: Capromys pilorides (assembly GCA_004027915.1). Classification (NCBI taxonomy): domain Eukaryota; kingdom Metazoa; phylum Chordata; class Mammalia; order Rodentia; family Capromyidae; genus Capromys; species Capromys pilorides. The sequence goes on along the minus strand of PVKN010013268.1, from coordinate 12,228 downwards.
ACCAGAAAAAAAATAAAAATAAATAAAATAAAGAAGGAAAGAAGGAAGAAAGGAAAAAAAGATGACCTAGACCTACATGGGTCTAGATAAAGCTGTATGTTCACATGAATAAGATTTTTGAGGCATCTGTTAAAAGATGTTATATGTGTTGTAATCCCATTCATAATGCAGATACAAGCATAGAAAAACTTCTGGGAGAATAACAACCAATTAACAGGTTTGGATTGGGAAGAAAAAGTGGGGGGAAAGGAGAAATACTTATCTTTTGAAAAATTTTTTTTTTCTTCCATTAAGTTCTTATTAAGCCATCCAGGCTGGTCATGAACTCATGGTCCTCCAGTCTCAGCCTGCTGAGTGCTGGGATTGAGCTGTGCACTGCCATATGGTCATTCTATATCGCTGTACTTGAATTTTTAACCAAGAAAACTGTTCACAATTTGAAAAGAGATAAAGTACATTGTTTTCTCCAAAGAAACATTTTAGAAAGTGATTGAAAGACAACTAGAGGCTGCTGAGAAATTATTTTTGAAGAATACATTATTTGTGGATTTTTAACACAGGAGGTTTCAAATATTTGTTAGTGATCCCAAAGACTAATAATATTTAATAATCTGTTACTTATTTGAGGCCCCAAAATCAATTTGATAATAATGCAGGTTCAGAAGAAAATCATGAGACAGATGTGCTTGCCATTTACTGTTGAGTATACAATAGCAGCTTCCTTAAAATGATCATAGTGTTTATGTGAAAAATGGGCCTAGAAAATCAAGCCCATTTACTAATGGTAATGATGATCATGCAAAGGTACTCTAAAGAAGTAATGAAGCTTAACAAAAAAATAAGATTTTTGTGTTAGAGTCAAGTATCAAATTTAGAGTATGGTGGTGCATGCCTGTAAGCCCAACCCTTGAGAGGCAGAAGGTCAGTGTGAGTGTGAGGCCAACCTGGGCTACAAAGTGAAGTCAAGACCAGCCTCAGTCAGGCATGGCAGTGCAGGCCTGTAATGCCAGGGAGGCTGAGACAGGAGGATCGGTGTGAATTCAAGACCAGTCTGGGCTACAAAAGTGAGTTCAAGGCCAGCCTGCACTGCATAGTGGGACCCTGTATCAAAAAGACAAAAAAAAAAAAAAAAAAAAAACCCAGCCTCAACTGCAGAAGGAAACCTTGTCTGAAGAAGAACCACCCCTCCCCCAAATTAGTAGTGATGCAAATCTATGGGGAAACCATGTTCAATATAAAATACTAAAAATTCTAATTATCAAAGAATGTAGTAACCCAAGCAAAAGTGGCTTTTTTGTAGAAATTATAATCCATAGTGAAATTTCTCAGATTGAAGTAGTTGACGTCCTGGAAGATTTTTCTTTTGAGTGTGAAAGGTCCACTGTAGTTATCTGGATTTTTCCCTAATGAACCTTTCTATCTAGAGGAAATAGAGTCCTCTTCATATACCTCCATTTGATACAACTTTTTTTGATTGTCTGTTTGCAGTACTGGGAATTGAAACCAGGGCCTCATGCATGCTGGGCAAGTACTGTACCACAGAGCTGTATCCTTAGACTTCATGTAGTAATACTGAGTTTAAAAAAAAAAAAAAATTAAATTGTTTTTATTTAATATTTTTTTATTTTTTTATTTATTTTATGCATTTAGTACAGGGTCTACAGGGTCTCACTACATACATCCAACTCGTAGTGCTTCACTTGTTTTCAGCCTCCCAAGTGCTGGGATTACAGGCGCATGCCACCACACCCATCTCAATTGATGTTTTAGTGGACCCCAATGGCGGGGTCAGCACAGACGTGCTGGGATCGAACCCCAGCTGCTGTGCTCTGCCTAAGCAGGCACATTAGTCTGCTGAGCTATCTGGCTGGCCCAAAGATAATTTAAATTATCAACATAATTCTTTTCTCTTCTTTCCTTTGAAACAGGATTGCACTCTACAGTTCAGTCTGGTGTTGACCTCACTGTCTTCTTTTTTTTTTTTTTTTTTTTCTTTTTTGGTAGTACCAGGGATGAAACTCAGGACCTTCAGGCAAGCACTTACTCCACTGAGAGATTTCCCCAGCCCTTGAACTCACTTTGTAGCTCAAGGCTGGCCTTGAACATATAGCACCCTTCCTGCCTCAGCCTCCCGAATGCTGGAATTATAGGTGTGCCCCCACCGTCCCCTGGCCTTGAAAGAGTTTTATTTTAAAAGAGTTGGAAAATACCAGAAAGTATGAACTGAAAGTAACTTTTTTTTTTTTCTTCCGGCAACAGGGATTAAATTCAGGACCCTGTGCTTGCCAGTCAGGTGCTCATTCTACTGAGCTATCTCCCCAGCCCTAACACCAGAAAGTATGAAGGAGAAAAATAATACAGATTCTCAGCATAGAAAGGCAATTAAAATAATATAGTTCCCTTTATTTTTTATTTTTATTTTTATTTTTTTTTGCAGGACTGGGGTTCAAACTCACGACCTTGTACTTGCCAGGCAGGCACTTGTGCCATGGAGCTATCTCCCTGGCCCCTCCCTTTAGTTTGTATGTAATTTAATTTTATCTTATTTCATGCAGTTGGAAGAGTAGTATATAAGCTCTTGTTTATTTGTAATGTAGTGGCAAACATAAACTCCAAAGTGACACCCAGGATTTGGAGGCAGATTTTTTTATGTCGATGGGCACTGATGAGGTAATTCCTAGAATATCAGGCCCTGATCTCTGGAGTCTAGGGCTTATATGGGATAAGCAAGCAGGCTGTACAGATGCAAAAAGGCTTGTCAGTTGGGGCTTGGTTTATACAGTGTGTCATGTTGACCATGCATTTGTAAGAGACAAGCAATTGAAGCTGGAACAGGAAGTGTTACCTGGACAACTAACAAACTGAAATGGGGGGAGGGCATCTTCTACAATAACATTACTTTGTATCTACCATAACTCCACAGATATATGCATTATAGTAACCAAATAACACCATTGGTAATCCTGCCGAAATTTATTCCCCATCTTCCTAGATTCTAGTTTATGCTTTAATAAATAACCCCAAGTTTTTCTTCCCATAGATTTACATCTTTTTCATACTCTTGCCTTAGATGTTAAATTCTTTTGATTAACGCCCCCCCCCCCAAAAAAAATAGTTTCCAAGATAACTTAGGAAGTAGGGATATGACTTGGTGGAGGGCACCTGCCCACCATGCTGGTTGACAAGGGTCGGTTCGGTGGAAAGAAGAGAGGAGGGAGGAAAGAGAACCACAAAGACACAGCACAGTCAGGGATTTCTGGCTTCAGAACCTGTCATTAAGCAGAGGATCCTAAGTTCTTTTCTTAATTACAGTACTCCCTGCAAACTTGTTTGATCTAATAAGGCAGAATTTTAGCTGGGTGTGATGGCGCACTTGTAATTCCAGAGCAGGGAGGTTGAGGGCAGAAGATAGTAAGTTCACACCCACCCTCGGCAGTTTAGCAATATCGTGAGAGCCCGTCTCAAAATAAAGAATAGGCTGGGGATATAAATCAATGTGAAGGCCCTGAGTTTAGTCCCAAGTACCAAAGACAAGAATTCCAAGGAAGCAGTGTGCAGTTACTCTCCTATCAACTGTGTGCCATATGGGCAGTCCCAGTGATTATGTAGTATTTCAGATCCTGCATTTATAGCTGCAGTATCACTGGAGTCACATGTAAAAATGTTTTTCTTACATAGGAACAGTCTTATGTGTGGTTCATGGTTCTGCCCTTCAAAGTTAAAAAGAATGAGTGGCATTGTTATGTGTAATGGGCTAGGGCGCTCACCCCCTTTTCCAGTCTCTCTTCCTCCTCTTGTGCCCCCCCCCCCCACACACACCTTGTGCTATATGGATCGGAAGCAATCTCCCCTCCCAGGCCTGCAGGCCCCTGTTCTCCACATCTATGCTGTACATCCCCATCATCCTTTAAGACTGGCTGCCCTAACCAGCAGATTCCTGGCATCCACACAAGAATCAGTCTTTTCTGCCCTCTATTGCCCAGAGATTTTTGTTATTTGAAATAGGGCCTTGCTGTGCAGCCAGGCTGCCTTGAACTTGCTGTGTAGTGAGGCTGGTTGCAAACTCCCAGTTCCAGCTTTCAAGTGTGGCCTCAGGAGTGTGTCACTGCCTGCCTGCACCTTGCTTGGTGTGTGCCCTGCTAAAGTGTGTGTGTTCATGAATCTTTATAACTAGACTAAGCATGGCTCTGTGACTTCAAGGACAGGGTCTGCGCCTTCTGCATCACACTTGAAAGATACTGTTTCTTGGTTCCCGTCTGGTGAAAGTTTAGGTTTGCTGTCTTTGTTTCAGGTGTTTCTATCAGAATGGAAAGAACGCAAAGTTGCTCTGTCACGGCTCACCAGTCTAGAGATGAAAGAGGATTTTCTCCATGGACTGCAGATGCTGAAATCTCTACAAAGCAAACACATTGTCACCTTACTCGGCTACTGTGAGGAGGACAACACTATCCTTACTGAGTATCACCCCTTAGGTTCCTTGAGCAACCTGGAAGAAACACTAAAGCTTTTCAAGTACCAAAATGTGAACACATGGCAACATAGGCTGCAGCTGGCCATGGACTATGTTGGCATCATTAACTACCTGCATCGCAGCCCCCTGGGCACACGTGTCATGTGTGACTCTAATGACCTACCCAAGACACTGTCACAGTACCTGCTGACAAGTAACTTCAGCATTGTGGCAAATGACTTGGATGCCTTGCCCTTGGTGAACCACAGCTCTGCGGTATTTGTGAAGTGTGGCCACAGGGAGCTTCATGGGGATTTTGTGGCCCCAGAGCAGTTATGGCCTTACGGGGAGCAGATGCCTTTCCGTGATGACCTCATGCCCTCCTATGATGAGAAGATAGATATCTGGAAAATCCCAGATGTCTCCAGTTTCCTGCTGGGGCATGTTGAAGGAAGTGATATGGTTCGATTCCATCTATTTGATATTCATAAGGCCTGTAAGAGCCAGATTCCTGCAGAAAGACCTACTGCACAGGACATTCTAGACACTTACCAGAAGATTTTAAATTCTCTTAGAGATACTGTGCCATCCCAGACAAGAGAAATGCTATGAAAACCAGTATAGTACTTGAGGGTAGTGCTGAAGGACGGAATGAAGTCCCAGCAGTCTTGCTGTGATAGGGGAGGAGGGCTTGGACTTCATGTTCCTTTGTGTTTTGCTCTCAGCCATGTGGTACTTTTTTTTTGTCTTTTTGAGACAAGGTCTCGCTATGCAGTTCAGGTTGGCCTTGAGCTCACTTTTGTAGCCCAGGCTGATGTCAAACTCGCACCAATTCTCCTCCCTGAGTGTCCCAAGTGCTGGGATTATAGGCATGCTCCACCACGCCTGGCTCAGCCATGTGGTTTTCCTCTGCATCCACCTGCATGTTTAAGTGCAGCCTGGAGCACTTACAAAGCAAGACCAGACCAGGCCAGATTTCAACTGACTTTTTCTGCCTCAAGCCATTTACTTCTTGATGAAGGTGCAGAGAAATGCAAAAATATACCCAATATTTGAAGGAAGTAATAAAAATATAACTGTATAGAGACTTCACCTACCCTGATAATTGAATTTCTAATATGCTTTTAAAAATGTACAGAGAAATTTTTTTCATTTGTTTTTAATTTTTATTTTTATTAGTATGTGTTTGCAGTACATAAGTATTGTATTCCCCATGTGTTGGTGCATGAGCATAACACATCTTTGTATGTCCCCTTCCTCTATCATCCTTCTCTCTCCCTTTTTAAGATTATTTTGTGTGTGTGTGTGTTGTGTGTGTGTGTGTTTGTGCAGGGTCGCACTACACAGCTCGGACTCAAGTGATTCTCCTGATTTCTTCTTCCCTAGTGCTGGGATTACAGGCATATACCCTAACGCCCGGATTTCATTGCTAGCTCAGTGCCCCCATGGTCAGGGCCGGCGTGGCATGTGGTGCCAGGGATCGAACCCTGGTCCCTGCTTTTACCTAAGCAAGTCCTTAGTCCACTGAGCTATATTTCTGGCCCTTCTCATTTTTTATGTATTTAGTAACAGTCTACAGGGTCTCACTACACAGATTGAACTTGTAGTGATCCTCCTGTTTTCAGCCTCCCAAGCACTGGGATTACAGGCACATGCCACTACGCCCAGTCTCGATGGCCCTCTCATTGTGCTATGCTGGCACAACACAACAGGGATGGAACCTGACTCCTGCATCTGCCTAAGCAGGTGCTTTAGTCAGCTGAGCTGTCTGGTCGGCTCTCCGTTCCCATCTTTAGACGATCTGTCTCCTTGTCTCCTAGCATCTTTTATTTTGCTCTTATACTTTGGTTGTCTCTTATTAAAAGAGAAACCATATATTTAAACTTTTGTGTCTGCTTTTTTTCACATGGTGTCGAAGTACATCCATTTTCCTACAGATCACTCAAATTTATCCTTCTTTATAGCAGAATACTACTTCATTGTGTACTATAGTTTCTTTACCCATTCATCTGTTGTATAGAAAGACTTTCCCCACAGCCTCACCAGCATTTATTATTTGATTTCTTGGCAGTCCTTCTAGAGTAAGATGGAATTTCAATGTTATTTTAATTTGTATTTCTTCAGTGGCCACAGATGTTGAACATTTTTTCATATATTTATTGGCCATTTGTACTTCTGAGAAATGTGTTTGTTTTTTGAGATGGAGTCTTACTGGCTTTGAACTCTCAGTCCTCCTGCCTCAGCCTCCTAAATGCTGGCATTGTATGCACTGTTGTGCCTGGCTGAGATTTTTAAATGGCAGAGAAATTATACCACTACCCTTGGGTAGTGCTTTGATATTCCTATTTAATTTCTCTGTCCAGTTAATTTTAATTTTAATAAACCAATTTTAATAAACAAATGTCTCTCATAAAGTGTCAAGCCCTTCCACCTGAGGTAAATGATTGTTCAAATAGTTCTTTCCTTTCGCACTGTCATCCTCACCTGTGGGGTGAAGGATGCTGGTTACACACTGGATCTCACTAATGAGATATAAAGCTGGAAACCAATGGCAAGGCTATTATCGGGCCTGGGCCCTCCTGGGAGCCTGAGCAGAGTATACTGGCTGGGAGTCACTGAGGCTGCGCCTGCCCACAAGTACAGAGTGGAGTCTGCGAATTTAAGATTCTATGAATGTTCATAGTACAGTTATTCACAATAGACAAAGGCAAAAGATAATTGGTATATGACTGTATTCAGCACTCTGGGAGGCTGAGGTAGGAGGGTCATGAGTTCCAGCTCAGCCTGGGCAACTTGGTGATTTTGCAAGACCCTGCCTCAAGAAAGGGCTGGAGATGTCAAGCCTCTGGGTTCAACACCCAGTACCACAAAAAAAAAAAAAAAAAAAAAAAGAAACAACCACATATCTATCAGACAACAAATAAACAAATTGTGGTCTAGTCATTGTCTTGGTTACTTTTCTCTAGTTGCTGGGACAAATACCCAACACCCAGAGTTAAGGAAGCAAAGGTTTATTTAGCTCACAGTTTGTGAAGGTTTCAGTCCATACTCCGCTGACTCCAAGGCACAGTGCCACATGGCAGAGGACAGCAGTTCATGGTGGCACAAAACAAGAATAAGTAGGACTAGTAGTAGCAACAATGACAAGAGCAAGAAAGTCTGTCTCCCTTATGTTGCATTCAGGCTGTCTGCCCAAGGCTGGGTGTAGCACTCACACCCATAATTCCAGCAGGACTCACACCCGTAATCCCAGCACCGGATCATGAATTAATCACAAAGTCTAGAAGTCCACCCCATTACTGCATGAGGCTTTGGGGGGGAAAATACACACATACCATGGCAGTCACACAATGGAATATTATTCAGCCTTATGAAGGAATGAAGTTCTGATGCATGCTACAGCACGAGCGAATTATGCTAAGTGAGAGAAATCACTCATAGAGAATCCATATCATGTGATTCCATTATATAAAATGTCCAGAATAGGAAAATTCATAGAAAAGAGCAGTTTCTTAGTTACTTTAATGGCTGGAACAAAATATTTGACACCCAAAAGTTACAGGAGAACAGGCTTATTTTGACTCAGAGTTTGTAGACGTTTCAATCACTGTTGGCTGGTTTGAGGCAGGGCAACATGGCAGAGGAGAGATAGTCTAGGGCAGGGCAGGCAGGAAGCAGCAGCCTCTCTTCTGCTTTCGTTTTTATTCCATCCAGGCTACAAGCCTTTCACTTGTTACTACTCAAACCCAATGTGAATCTCTGTCTTTGGTAAATCTGTTCAGCCACCCCAGAACTATGCTGAACTAATCATCAGTAGGCTGATCCAGGACCACCTATTATCCAGTCCTAAAAGCACCACTGATGGGTTCATGAAGCTTTAGAGGGTACATGTAGATGTAAGCCATAACAATTAGTGTTTCCTGCGGGTAGGGTGCAGTAGCATGATTGAAAGGGACTTCCTAAGGCAGGATTTTTTGAGTCATTATGAGAACATTTTGAAATTGTACAATGGTGATGAGTATTCAAGTCCGAATATACTGACTACACCTGAACTGTACAGAAAGTGAAAATTTGATCATATGTGAATTATATCTCAATAAAGCTATTATTTAAAAATATCTCCCAAAAGGCTGTAAACCCCTTATGACTCTTTCACTTGATTTAGATTATTCTTGTGTGAAGTTTATAATTTGCATTATTCTTTTTTTTTTTTTTTTTGCAGAACCGGGGATTGAACTCAGGCTGTTGCGCTTGCCAGGCAAGTGCTTATTCTACTGAGCTATCTCTTCAGCCCTGCATGTTCCATTCTTATTTTAGGTTTTTCTTAGTATTTGAACTTTGCATTGGAACAAGGTTGTAAGTTTTAAATTAATTTGTTCTTAAATACAGTAAAAAAAAAATACCATGGCACAGAGGAAAGGACATGAGCTAGGAATGTGCTATGATCTTAGCTCAATGTTGTGTGGCCTTAGTCAAATCCATTCTCTAAAATGAAAAAATTTTGAAAAAGTTGGTGGCAATAATTTCCAAGTTTGGTGTACCTCCCTAAACTCTCACTGATGCTTTGTGATTTCAGTGCCAGAACCAGACAGGATCCTTTCCTACTGGGGTTAGTCTGCTTGTACTTGTGAAGAACTCAGTACTAATAGAACTGCAAAAACATGAGAGAAAATTATTCTCACTAAAACTATGGCGGGGTATTCAGTGCTCATTTGACTTGCTGTCTCGCATTCAGAGGTATCATCAGAAGAAAGAGATGAGGTGAATTGGGTATGCTTAAAGTATTCTCCCTGTCTACCTTATTCCAGGGGCTTAAAAACATTTCCACTCAAGAGATTATAATGTACCTTCATATTTTCTCTTGTGATGCTATAAACATGAGTATTAATCATTCACCTGAGATTGAAACCCGGTAGTTCCCAAAATGAGGTGCTGTTGAGGTAGAAGGCTGATTCCGACAGTTCTCCAAGAGCAAAATCCTTACAGTGGTTCTTTAATTCACAAACTTAATTCTTTCCATGATACTGGTTGCAAATGAAATTGATCATGAACTGAATCAAATTCAATGGTTAGGTTCAATGTTGACCTTATGGGGAAATTTGACCAGTTAGATTTTTGACCACAATTGTTGAAAAGAATGAAGCTCATGATAGGGCTGGGCATGGTGGTGCACACCTGTAAACCCAGCACTTGGGAGGCTGAGGCACGAGGATCACTGCGAGTTTGAGACCAGCCTGGGCTACAAAAGTGAGCTCAAGGCCAGCCTGAACTGCATAGCAAGACCCCATCTCTTAAAAGACCAAAAAAAAAAAAAAAAAAAAAAAGAATGAATATCATAAACCTCTGCATTGTGTTTTCCCCTGCATTTGAAAAATCAACACTGCTCATTTGCAATAATTAATATTTTCAGATGACTTGATTATGTAAGAGTAATTTAAAATACAAAGTCATATTTTTCATTGTGTGTGTGTGTGTGTGTGTGTGTGTGTGTGTTGCTGGGATCGAATCTAGGGCCTCACCCATACTAAGCACATTCTGTCACTGAGCTGCATTCCTTGCCTTTGTAATACTTTGAGAGGACAAATAGGATGAAAGGAATCATTTAAATTCTTAGGAAAGCTGTAATTTGGAATCAGAACTCTTGAAGTCAGCAGGAGAATACTGAATCCTAGTTTTAAAATTTTACTTGTACCATAGGCACTGGTCAAGATTTTGCTACCTGAAACTGATCCCTTTGGAAAGAAAATTAGGTTCATTCAGCCTTGCAACTTAGTGAGACTTTGTCTCAAAATAAAAAGGGCTAGAGACATAACTCAGTGGTAGACGTAACTCAGTGGTAGAATGCTCCTAGGTTACAGCCCTAGTTCTACAAGGGGGAAAAAGCAGTTTATATTAATATAATACAGCCTATATATAGTAAGCCAACAGCTAACATATTGAGTAGAAAGGAGCTGAACCTTTCTCTAAGATATGGTGTATATACTTCACTACCCTCGTGAACACATACTGGAAGTCCTAGTGAAACAAGGTGGCAGCAAACACTGGGGAGGATGAGCTGTGGGTCTCATGCAGGCACAGTTGGGCTTTTGCTCCATTTTCTAAGGTTTACATGTCATTTTCCCATTATCACATAGTTTCTTTAGAAATGGCTTACTACTTAAACATATTCCAGGACCTTCTTGCCTCGAACAAAGAATTGGATGAGACAAGCCAAAAAAGTGTTGAAAGTGTATTTGAAAATGATGGGCAAAAGGCTAAGGGAAAACCTGGCTCTGCAGAGTGAACTTGGGCCAAACAAGACAGGAAGGGGTGAAAGCAAAAGTAAAAGTGCACTCTGTGCACACAGGGTGGGCCACTGGGAAGAGTCACAGTAGCTCCTTGTGCCATCTGTGTCTTCATCTGTTGTCCACATCTCATGGGAGCTGGTGCGTAGTTCTGCTTATGGGTTCCTGGGAATTATTTGACGTTTCTCTAGGATCCTGGAACTGACAGGTCCCACTTATTTCCCTAGCCAGGTTTGGCATGCTGTGCCTCCTATACCATTTCCCCCTGCAAAATATAAATTCTATAGTTCTTTATGAGGTGCTAAGGAAGTGGGGGTCTACCTCCAAGGTATGTGCCCTCTGACTACCTTGGGGTGCTGTGGCTCAAAAGAAAAAAAAGGGTCAGAAAAGTTAGTAACTATCAAGCTGCTTGTTTGATGGGAGAAAGAAAATTTTCCACAGCTCAAATGTGAGGAGCAGGTCAGATTTCCACGCTTCCTCGAGCGAGGAATGTATGCCCGAGAAGCAGGTTATATTCATTAATAACAATCTAAGAGCCATGGCCTTAGCATAATCTTGTTTGCTTAACTGTGGCAGTACTGGAGTCTTCCATTTTGAAGAGAAATCTGAAGTCTTCCAGAAGCTCTTAAAAGTAGTTTCTCCTTTTGGGTGATCTTGTTTTTTAGATAATTCAGGTTGGACTAGTTTTACTTTAGAATGATGAAGTCAATTATCTATCTGTGCCACCTTTACTTATGTTGGTGGACACTGGGTGGTTCCCCTGGGCTGGGAGCTAGCAGGACTGTGTTCCTATACTTTTGAATAGCCTCTTGCACCTGGCCCAGATTGATGAGATACTATAATAACCTCATGGTCTCTGGGTCTACTATCATATCAGATGATAGAAATGGTCTTCCATATAACATTGCCAATGGGTTCAAACATAAGCCTATTTGGGGATTCTTATGAACCCTAATGAGTGCTAGTGGAGCTGGGCGTGGTGTCTCACACCTGTAATCCCTGCACTTGGGAGGCTGAGGCAGGAGGATCAGTGCAAGTTTGAGACCAGCCTAGGCTACAAAAGTGAGCTCAAAGCAGCCTTAACTGCATAACGAGACTCTGTCTCAAAAAGACAAAAACAAAAACAACAACAAAAAAAAACCTAATGATGGCCCAGCGGCCCCCGCGCCGGGTCTGTCCCGCCGCCGCCGCTGCGCCTGAACGGAACTGCTTCTTCTTCTGGCCCAGCGGCCCCTGCGCCGGGTCTGTCCCGCCGCCGCCGCCGCGGTGCCTGAACGGAACTGCTTCTTCTTCTCGCCCAGCGGCCCCTGCGCCGGGTCTGTCCCGCCGCCGCCGCTGCGCCTGAACGGAACTGCTTCTTCTTCTGGCCCAGCGGCCCCTGCGCCGGGTCTGTCCCGCCGCCGCCGCGGTGCCTGAACGGAACTGCTTCTTCTTCTGGCCCAGCGGCCCCCGCGCCGGGTCTGTCCCGCCGCCGCCGCTGCGCCTGAACGGAAC
>PVKN010013267.1:0-20246 GCA_004027915.1 Capromys pilorides | reverse complement strand
GGATGGGACATCTATACACAAACCATAACATCCACCATCAATACGCTCCCTCTAACCAAAAGTAATGCTGACCCTCTGACTCAGTTGGAGACTTTGGGAGTGTAGTGGATTAGGTTTAACATGACAGATCCACTCCAGCATTCCCATTTCCCTAAGCAGCTGGATCCCTTCATCTATAGTAAACCATGGAATATCAGGCATCTCTGACTCATATACTGTGGGCCATCTTTTGAGCCACACTTCTGCCAGCCAGCGAAATAGACTATTAACATCTTTCTTTACTCCATGAGCCACAACATTAAATTCAGAGTCCCTACTTAGTAGGCCCATATCAACAAACTCAGCCTGATCCAGGTGTATGTTTTTTCCACCGTTATCCCACAGTCGTAAAATCCATTCCCATGCTTGCTCATTAGGTTTCTGCTTATAAGAGTTAGAAAACTCAAGAAGGTCTTTGGGAGAATAATGGGTCTTCTCATCAATCACCTTATGTACTTCACCTTTTGGTGACTTTTGTGATTGAAGCCTGGTTATGGGCCTAGAGGCAAATTTGGGTGGTGAGGGTGGGTCCAGAGGGGTCCCAGCAGTATTCTGTTCATTCCATACAGGATTGGTTTCTCCAGATATATTAGGAGACACTAACATGGCAAAGGGTAAAGGCAGGGATCCCTTTGCCACAGTGGGTGGTGAAATCTCTTCCTCTGGCAAAATAATCTCATTGCCATCGAAAAACTCAACATCCTCAGCCTCCTCAGGATCCTCCCACACATCTCCATTCCAATTCATGGGATTCCATTCTTTTCCAATCAGTGCCCTCAGTTTCAGATACACTTCAAGGCTGAGCATTTAATTTATGTTGCAGTTCAGCCAGTAGAATTATGAGGGACTGCATTTGGGTCTCTGCAACCTCAGCCTTGTGGCTAAAAGAGAGATTATTTGTCAGGACACACTTAGAAACCTTTAAATTTTTTATCTGAGTCTGGAGGCAGGAAATAGTGCCTTCAAACTCCTTATTTTCATTCAAAAGTTTGTCCAATGAGGCTAAGATAAACTAGCCGGCATCACTATATTCCTTACTTTGCCAAAGAGATTCAAAATTTTTCTGCATGAAGTCTCTAAATTCCTGAGATCTCACAAGTGGTGAATTAGGGTAATCAATGGATCTATATATAGCATGTTAGATTAAAAACTTCATGCCAAGGAGTATCAATATGCTCCTTAATATCAAGAGACACCTTGGTGTCTCATCAAATCTCATAGCCAATTCCAGGAACACTTAAAGCCATTAAAAAGCACCATCACTATATTCTGTTTCTCTAACCTCAATCCTGGTACCATATTCTGTTCTAGTCAGGGTTTTACTAGAGGAACCGATGTAATACAAGGAACAGATATAACACAAATATGCCAGTCCCAGAGTCAGATGGGAAGTGTGCTGATAGCATCTGCACACTGCCCGCTGAAAGATTCAGTCCCAAGGCTTTTATATTGACTGCAGTGTTCCATCCCTACTAGTCTCTACTGATCTTAACCAGGTTCTTCCAGTTTCTAACAGCAGTTGTGACTAAAAAGGAAGGCAGAAGAATCTGCTATGGAAAGCTGAAGGGTCCAAACTAGAGGCTGACAAGTCTGTGCAAAAAGCCAGGAGATAAAGTCCAAACTGAGTTATTCTGGGGCAGCACCCTCATGGCTCACAGTGTGAAACAGCCAGGCAATGCAGCCAAATTTGATAAAATGTATCAACCACCATCATCACACCAAGTTGACACAATGTATGGATAAAATGTATTGACCACCGGCATCCCTCCAAGTTAACACATTATATCAACCACTACGGGGAGCCTCACCTGAACAACCACATTGGGCTGCATAAAGACTATGCTTGGAAGGTGAAGGGCATCATTTTTTAGAAAAGCCCTGAGTGACTAAATTGAAGGAGAGAGCAAATCTATTCACCTGTCTCTTTCTATCTACAAATAACATCACTTCTAGACAAGGTGTCCTCATATTTTAAAACAAATGTAATTTGACCCTGCCCAATTTTTAGTTCTCTAAGAGTCTGGGGAGTTTTTCTCAGGGGAACTGACTGTGTTTCAAGAGTACCCCCTCTTGTAATTCTCTGTGACTGTATGCCCTCAGTTTAACCTTTGAAAACTCATATTTTAATAGCTGCATTGCCTTTCATAAATCAAAGGGGAAGAGAAAAGTTTATAAAGATTAACACCGTATGACAATCTATGGTGCATGCTTCAAGAATGGTACATGTGCCTAGTTCTCTAAGAGGACAGAGCACCTGTTGAGGCAGCCTTGGCCAGGGCTCCAATGATTCAAAAAGATGCACCCCAAAAAATCATGCTCTGCTACCCTCATAACATAATCTCTTATAGTATCATTTCTCAGAACTCTTCTTTCAGAAGAGTTCATCCATTTCCCAATGGAATGACATCCATTTGTGTTTTCTTGTCAACATTTTTCAAGGGCTTTCTTTTCTTCATTTTCTATAGCCTTGTTTATCCCTGAGGGTCTGTCAGTAATTTTTTAGCTACCGCAGCTTACATGGCAGTGCCAGTGCTACTGGGCTCTCAGCTCTGTGTTCACACAGAATGTCCCTCAGCATGATCACAGTCAGAGCAAACTCAGTGCTGACAGAGTGCCAGGTGATGGTCTAAACAGTGGAATATATTCACGCATCTAAGTTTCTATAACAATCTCAGGAATGCAGCATATTTTATGTTGAAGAAATGGGAGCATCGAATATTCTAGCCATTTGCTCAAGAACACAAAGCAAATAAATGTGCTGCAAGACTCCAGTTTAGCTTCAGAAATTTTAGGATCAATCAATATGTCATTTACCATCAATATATTTAAACTTCAGCCTGAATGTTACCCACTGTAGCTTTAATTTATTTCCTCTGTACTGCCAGCTCACACACATATTATAACACAAATGCTAAAACATTTCCCATGGGAACAAAAAAAATATTTAGACCATACTAGTGCCTACTGTATTTTGGGTTAATGGCATTTTTTATTCTTTATGATTTCAACAGCAATCATGCAAGTAATATCATTGACTCAAATCCTTAAAAATTCTATTAGTGAAAAAATCCCCATAGTTCATTCAAGATCCCCATAGTTCATTCAGAAAGGCCATAGAAATTTGTACACAAACCTATTCAATTCAGAAGCCACTGATCTTTCATTATATCTCACAGCCTTTCTAGTAACATTCTGGCACAGTGAGCCTGGTGGAGTCAGAGAAACACTAATGTTAAGTGTCATTCTGGAACTTTTAATATCCATAGAAAGAAACATTGACCAGAATTAGACCTACATTGTGGACCTTCAGGAAAAATAATAGCTTTTGAAAGTTCAGAGAAAGGTCTGGGGAGATAGCTTAGCTGTCTAAGTGCCTGCCAGGCAAACAAAAGGACCACAGTTCCATCCCTGGTACCACATTTCATGCCAGCCCCGATTCCAGGCACACCATGCCAGATCCCAAAATTGGGTGTCATGGCCCATGCCTGTAATCCCAGCAGTGGGGAGGCAGAGACAAGAGGATTAGTAGAAGACCAAGCTACATAGTGAACCCTGTACCAAATAAATAGGTAGGTGATAGATAGATAGATAGATAGATAGATAGATAGATAGATAGATAGATATAAATATAGATAGATAGAAGTAAAAGTTCAGAGGAAAGGTAGATGACTCCTGTTGACCCAGTAAAAGCTAAAATAGCTAAAAGAGAAATGAAGTTTCAGACAAGAATTCTTCCTAAACAATAATAAATGAGATTAATCAAGTGGGAAAAAAAGAACATCCAAAAAACGGTACTTCTCTGTGGAGAACTCTGCAGTCTCATATTTTTTAAAGAAATGCCTGAAATATACAGAGAAATGCAAATAACTAAGGAATACAAATCAGCAAAAGCAATACATGGAAAAATAGAGCACTAACTGCACAGGGACTTAAAAGAATAATGTAAGGGCACTAACATGGGTCTCTGCCCTGGGAGCAGAGCAGGCAGAAGAATGAGGGATGGACGTGCCCACCGCTGGGGGCCACAGGGTGGCATGTTGAAAGCTCACAGGAAAACAGGGCCATTCAACTTCTGCATTGCTTTCTCTATCACAAAAGTGATCTTCAAACTAGAAAGACTTGAACAAATATGGTTAGTGGGAAATTGAAACCTGAGGTAGGCAGGAGGACAATAAGAAAACATTCAGCCACTCTAAATGAGTTCAGGGCCACAGACCCAGAGGAATGACATTGCTCTCCTCCGAAGGAAGAGTGGGATATGCAGAAATTGCAGGGAGAGCTGCAAGGTTTGGGAGGCTTGGGGAAAACAGAACAGGCTTTAAAAAATACAGAATAGGTGTTTCTTCATAAAAAGCAGCAGAAAGGAGAAAACAGGCAAAAGGAACATCTATGAGAAGGAACTGGAGAGATGTTAAGATCAAATTTCTGTTAATAATAAAAGGTCACTATTCAGTATAATTATTTGTGACAACATGGTTCCTATAAAACTATGTTTTGGCAAACTGCTTTTTGTGTGTGTTGGAAAGCTAATGTGGGAGGTCAACATAGTCTCCTTAGTCCAGATTCCAGCATGTCATTGTCAAAGTATCATTATGGACAATATGGATTGAATGGCAGTTACATAATGAAGAGGCTTAACAAGTTCAGTGACTGGAGGAAGAAGCTCTTATAGACTCAGTTTTGTCCACTGATAAAATATTATACAATGGTGGGGTTTTGAGTTCCTCTGAAAGTAACCTGCTATATAGGGCACATGTTTTATGAATCAAATAGAAATTAGATACACGATACTTCAGTGTAGCTATTCCAGAGACATTTTGACAGCCCTGGAGGAAAAAAAAAGCTAATTTTAAGGAACTTTGTAAAGTGAAAATTAATGAAATTACATACAAAATACACTTCCTTCTTTCATTTCATTTCAGATTGATTTTTAGAAATATAGAAATATAAATGTAGAAATTCTTGCAATGCAAAGAATGAAGCAAGGCTCTGAGATATCCATTGTCAATATGAGTAAAGAAGTAATAAACTATTTAAAATATTTTGAGAAAAATAAGCTACTTTTGTGATGGTCAAATCACATAATTGTATCACGATGACTGCATCAAAAAATCTTTTCTTCTGATCTGATTTCAACACATTCATTTCCATGACAGAAGTTGCAACTTCTTTGAATAAGGCCAGAACTCTTTAGCATACACCAGAACATTCCTTTAGAAATTTGCAGTACTTCATTTTCCTTGTAATGTTTTAGAGGCTAGAAAGATGAAGAGATAACTGGTTTCCTGCCTCTGGAGTCTGTATTAGTTCTATCTCCACCAAGGTAAACCATACTTTCTTTTATGTAGAGTACACAAGTGAAGACTGAATGTCATCCCAGGTTCTCCAGTTTTAAGCAACAGAAAAAAAAAGTTCCTAGCTAACCTAAGCAAAGACTGACTTTAAGGGAGGATACTGGCCAGTGCATATAATGCCAGAAAAAGTGAACAGCCAAATCTCAGGAGATCTCATAAAGAGAATAGTTCCAGGATGTCAGTAAAGAGCCCAAAGCCACATCTCCAGGGAGCTGCCACGACAGCTTCAGTTCCACCAGCCATCTGTCCCCTCAGTGCTTTGACTCAAGTTTCAAAGCTTCTCTCATGTCCCCTCCCTGTATTCACAATGGCTGGGATCATGAGGTTGACTGACGGGCATATGGGGAGAGAAAAGTAACTTCTCCTGGGGAAAAATAAGGGCACCATAATCACAAGGAAAAATAAGTATTCTAGAAAAGAAAAAATATATATAAATACAAAGGCATCATGATATCTGAACTGTAATCAAACACTCATTTTCAAAAATATTGGTTTTTCCTCACCTCCTTCATGTAAATAAAGGGCATAATTGGCTGCAGTCTCAGTAAAGAACAGTGCATTATATCATTTACACTTGATTTTTTTTTTTTTTTAGGGAAGGGTCTACAGGGTCTATGGGGTTTCACTACTAGATCGGACTTGCAGGGTCTATGGGGTCTCACTACTAGATCGGACTTGCAGTGATCTGCCTGTTTATGGCCTCCCAAGAGCTGGGCTTTCAGGCACGCCACCATACCCAGTCTCCATTGCTGTGTCAGTGCGCTCCAGGGGTGGGGCTGGCATGGCAGGCCTGGGGATTGAATCCCCATCGCCTGCACCTGCTTGCAGGCTCTTTAATCTGCTGAGTTATTTGGTCGACCCTGCAGTTGACTTTTTAATCACATTCTAT
This sequence comes from Capromys pilorides, assembly GCA_004027915.1. Lineage (NCBI taxonomy): Eukaryota > Metazoa > Chordata > Mammalia > Rodentia > Capromyidae > Capromys > Capromys pilorides. The sequence goes on along the minus strand of PVKN010013267.1, from coordinate 13,964 downwards.
TATCAAAGCAAGGGATTGAATTGCTCTACTGCTCAGCCTCATCCCATCTTATGTGGAACTTAGTCTCCAATTCTGAAGTTTACAGCTTTGGAAGGACACCATGAAGGCATTTGTCCTAGCTCCTATTCCTTCTCTTCTGTTTTCTGCTCTACAGCCTAGAGTTTGTGAAACCCCAGAAACTCAGTTTCCACAAGCCTCTTCCCAACTAGCTTCCAGTTGGCCTCTGCCATTGGGAAGCCATGGCAGAAAATGGAGTGTGGGAGGAGGCCCAGCAGCTCTCATACTGAGTCTGCACTTTCCCCGTGTCCCTTCGGCCACAGGTGGCAACTCAGGTCTCATCTCTTTTGACAGTTTCCACATGTGCATTGAGAAATATTTTCCTAGGTGGCTCCTACAGGGCTGCCTGTTAGTGGCAGCAGGAGTCTTGGCAGCCTCCACACCAGCCAGCAGCCCCTCTGCAGAGATCAGCACCAGCACTGTGCATGGTGCCTGAGCAATGGTTCCATCTCGGGCCCAGGAGCCCTCCTTTGTGACTCTGAGCTCTAGGGCAATTACTTTCATTCATTTGTCAGCTCTAGGGATGGTAGTGGCTTCCAAAATGTATTATTTCTGGTTATCTTCCTTCTTGAATCTCAAACAGTATAAATGCTAAAAAACAAAAAACAAAAAAAAAATAATTTAAAAAAATTATCTAGAGTAGGATGGTGAGGGAGCTTGATACCGCATTATCTTTTGCATGTATGTCTTATAAAACAGAACATTTGGGGAACGTGACAACCAGCTTCATCTACCTGAAAACTTTCACTGGAAAAGAGGATTATATGCTTCCTGTGTAGTTCCAGAAGGCAGAACCAGAATTACTGAGGAAACAGATTTCAGCTCAGAGTAAAGAATTGTCCTCTCAGTACTTGAACTGCCCCACAGTGAAGTGTGCTGAGCTCCTTCTTTTGAGGGGTAGTGAAGCAGAGAATGGGTTTCCATCTCTCAGAGTATCACACCAGAGCGACAAGCTGAATCCAAGTAAGCCCCCAGGAATGATAGTCCCTTTGGAGCATCTATAAACTTTAATTAAAGATTTGATCATTTTTATTCGAAGCTGGAGGACAAATGCAATATGTTTAGCAGTTGCAGAAAACAGTAACAGTTATCTTCAAAAATCTATCTTGGCCCCAGAGCAACTTTGAATAATGACTTTAAGACCATGTGACATTGAAGAAATTCAACCTGCTACCATTTTACACCCAGGTGAAAGCCAACTCACATTAATAAGAAAAATCCTCATTTCTTTTCCTGCTTGCTTCTACTGGGTTTATTTTATGTGCCTGACACTTATGCCCAGGGTCCTTGGAAGGAAATAAAAATGACTAAAGTTAGGATTAATGGAATCCAAGGTTTTAGCATCTGAAGAGAGCATTCATCCTTGCGGATCTTGTTTGATGGATCCAAGTCTCAAAATCCTTTTGTCCTAAGCCGATGTGTCCTCTTCAAGACACAAAGGATGAGAATTATGAGGGAAAAATACACAACCTCAAACTCTAACAAGATTATCTTCCAGCCACATGGCAGTCCTACTACCATTCCAGTTGTTGCTACAGCTGTCAACAACTAGTACACATTTGTATGGCTCTAACCCTTCTGCTGTTTGGGATGTGGAAGATGAATCCCAAAGCAGCTGTTCTCCATTGCCCAGCTTTCCTTCCTGTACCAAACTGCGTTCCATGACAGTGTGGTAGTTATGGGATTCTGCCTGGGCATGATTCCACAAAAACAAAAAAATATAAAATTCCAACCCCTAATAGCCTCAGAAAATCGTATCTTCAGGCACACTAAAAGAAGCAGAATCTCACACACTGAAGACAAGAGCGGAATATTGGAACAGAGAAGATTTACAATGGCTGATCCAAGGTAATATACCACAGATAGAATAGGACCAGATAAGACCTGACTTTAATTTCGACCTAGTCTAGGGTGGCTTACCCCATCCTCATCCTAACCTGTTTCAAACAAGACATTGCATTACAAAAGATAAAACCACAGAAAAAAAGTATCTTAATGGTTCGTCCCAGCTTCGTCTTTACATATATATATATATATATATATATATATATATATATATATATATTCAGTACAGGGTCTACAGAGTCTCACTACACAGATCAGACTCTTAGTGATCCTCCTGTTTTCAGCCTCCCAAATGCTAGGATAACAGGCATGCATACCACCATGCTCAGTCTCAGCCATCTCAGCACACCCCATCTCAGCACCTTAATCCACCAAGATATCTGGACAGCCTTCTTCATCCCAGCTTCTTAGCAAGAGAGGGCTGACATTGATGTAGCATTTCAATGACCTACAGGCTTCATCTTCAGCTGACATGTTCCCTTGTGAATGACTTCACTATCTTTTCTATTTCTCCCTAATCTAATCCAGTGTTCTTCCTATTTGTCTTATGTCATATAATGATTGCCCAAAAGACAAAAGGGAAGCATTCAAGAATCTACAGGTAGACCTGACATCTTTGTAAGCAGGTACACTGCTCTCTGGCCAACTGCCCTGCCCTAGGGACACCAGAGTGTGATGATGTTAAAGCACACATATGCCTCAAGGCCTAAGGTTTAAACAATAACAAATAATAATTTTAAATCAAGCATTCTCTTTCTAATGTCCTTGAACTCCCAACCCCTGCACACACACACACACACACACACACACACACACACACACACAGAGAAAGAGAGAGAGAGAGAGACAGAGAGAGAGAGAGAGAGATTTTAAGGCCATGATCTAAGTCTGGGCAGAGGATCATGCTGAAACAGAAGGAAAAGGCAGGAGCCATCATAGTGAGGCAGGAGGAGGTAGCTTGTAGGGGCTAGTGTTCCTGCAGAGATGGGCCACCCATGCCATTAACACTCAGGTCACCAGTCAGAAAATCCCTCCCTTATCTTCTAATACAAGTGATTTGAATTGCAAACTTTCTCCAGTTCAGCCTTCTAGTTCCTTTTCCACAGCAACTCTTTCTGTTGTTTCTCTCCCTGTCCCTTTATGTCCCTGGGCCTCCTTCCTTTGCACCAACCCTCCAGTCTGAGACAGCCACCTGGGGACCTTGCTATCCAATAATTAGCCAAGGCAGCTGCTAAACCAAACTAACTCCAGAGATCCGCAGCTGGTGGAGCAGAGTCCTGCCTGGAGGAGGGGTAAGCCTGAAGAGGCCCACTGAGCCTTCTCAGGTGGCCAGATGACACTTAATTAGGCCCCCTGCTCTAAAGGCCTCACCAGATGCACAAATGCCTGAAAGTCTCAGGGAGCCAGAAAGACACTCTGGGAACTCCCAGCGTGCCTTTTCCTTCCCAGCTGCCTCCCAGGCTGTGGGTGGAGGAGGTAAGAATGGAGAAAATAGTAATTGGTGCCTTGAGGATAAGAGGCCTTGTGTTTCCCTGCCAGGACAGGAGGGAAATCCTTCATGCACCTTCCTCTACCAGTCTGAGGTCTGAGTTGTTGATGCTGTTGATTAAAAAAAAATTAAGATATACACCAAAGGCATTGCTACTAGGAATGCTTTTCTAAATCTAAACAAAGCACACCATGAATTCACAAGAGGTCAAATTTAACCAGAAGGGAAATGGAAAGAAAATGCATGGCTTTCATTCCTTCAGCCCCCACAGCCTGCACAAATGAACTACAAATGGCATGGCAGAGGGAGGGCAAAGCAACTAATCATCTAATTTTGACAGATTGCTGTTCCTACGCAAGGGAGAAGTCTGAGGCCAAACAATCAGGAGAGGAGAATGCTGTGGAAGGAGCAAGCTTTCTATTTCAGAGCACGACCAGTGCTTGTGAGAGCTGTTCTGCTAAGCAGCCTGCCACTGCACCACTTGCTACTCTCAATTCAATTCGGACCTATCTACAAGATGGCCAGAGGGGGTACAGGAAAACAGAATCCTGCAGTACTCTGTGCTCCCAAACTTCTGCCATCATTAGTATAAATTTACATTTCATATGGGCATACATAGAAATCAGGGTAATGAACATTGCAAATATTAAAGCGGAAAACAACAGACCACATGCAACCTCTTGGCCCTTTTTTGCAACTTTTATTCTTAACTCTCCTCTTATATGACAAAGAATATCTTTGCCTTTTGATGAAGAGACTGGCATCCGCAGTTAAGCTCTTGACTCAAATGGCCTTATTATAGAAAAGTAAACGTCAAGACAACTCAAGAATTCTTGTGCCATCGCAGCCTTGCATCTTGTCTTGTGGTCCCTACAAGTAGCCATATAGGTTCAGAGAAGCAGCACGTGTATTTCTTCTGCTGGCTCCTTTTTAAAGCTGTTTAAAAGTAAATTCACAGCAGAATAAGTTTCACTGTAAAATCACCCTCTAGCCCAGGAATAATGATTTTCTTTTATACACAGAAAAACTTTCAGAATGAAATGCAATAAGGCCAGAAAAGTAAATACAGGCATTATTTATTATAAGACTCCTCATTTACCCTTGTTGTTCATGTTCCTTTTTTATGAATCAGTTTGGGGACAACCTGGGATGTGTATGATTACAGTTTTGGACAGAGTAGTTGGGGCTGGCACAAATCGTTGAGGAATCTCAGTCTTCTATAGTTTTTGGAAAATAACATATTTTCTACAGGCTTTGGCGAGTATGTTAATTGTTATTTCTCTAACAGCCATCTGCCTAAAACAGTAGTTCCTTTGAAATCTGGGAAAAGAGCGCCATCTAGCAGCCTGCGGTCTAAGTGCTCCAAAGCTGCGTTCCTTTTTGCCTGGGCCATAGCACACCATATAACACAGCACAGGATAGCATAGAATATAGTTCTTCGGAGGTAACTTGGAATGACCCCCCCCCCCTCACACACGCACACACAAAGTCACCTCATGACAGAAAGCACAAGTGGATGGAGACAACTCGGATCCCTTTTGCTTCAAGAAGTCACAGGACACATCAGCAGCTTCGTAAAATTATATCGACATTGAGCATTTCCTAGGGACATGAGGAAGTACAGTGAAAAAAATTCCGATGAGAAAGCTGATGCCTGCTCACACTTCTAGTTTGTGGCTGTCAAGCTCAGAAGCCAGCGTTAGTCTTGCCAACCTGAGAATAGGAGCTTCAGTTTCTCAAAGGCTAGCTACAGATGAAACAGGAATAAGGCACAGAAGGGGGAGCATCTGCTAGCAGCAGAAGGGATGGGTGATTGTCAGAGTCTGTGGCACTTTCATGCCTTCTTATCCATAGGTGACAGTCTCCAGAGCCTCAGTGGATGCCTGAAGCTGTGGGTATTTCTAAACTGTGTGAATGCTATGCTTTCCCTATAGTTATGGACCTATGATAAAACATGATGTATAAATTAGCCACAGTAAGATTAACAACAAGTAATAATAAAACAATTATAATAATTCACTGTAACAAAATTGAAAGCATTGCTAATCTTGAGCTTTGGAGCCCTTTTTAAGTAAAATAAGTGTTACTTGAACACGAGTGCTGTGATATAAAAGGAAATCTGCTACCAAGATGGCTACTAAAGGACTTGCAGGGCCAGCAGAGTACACACATGAGTGTGCTGAAAGGGAGTTGATGTGTGGAACACCGTTAGATTTCACCATGCTGCTCAGTACAGCATAGAATTTAAAATTTATGCATTGTTTGTTTCTGGAATTTTTTGTTTAATATTTTTAAACCATGACTGACCATGGGTAACTGAAACCAAAGAAAGTGAATATACAGTTTAGGGAGAAAGCTGCATAATAGTAGGACTATAACAAGGTGCATGTCCCACAGCACGGTAGAGTTGGCCCTGTGTCCAGGCTGTAGGCACAGTGTGAAAAAACTCACTAAAGGCCCTCTGTGACGTCATGGAGATGGCCAGAATAACTGCTTAGAGTCCTCATGATTTAATCTCAAAGGCCACAACTCCTAATATCACATTGGGAATTAGGCTTCAATGAATCAATTGGGGGCAGCAAACCTTCAGACCATAACATGACCATTCCTCAACTTCACTTCTCTGGAATCACATCAGTCACATTTCTTCCATAAGAACAAATCAATACAAAAACAAATATTGTGGATTGTAATTTTGGAACAGAAATTTCAGGCTTTTCTCCTCTGAAAGCCATTTGGAGCTGCTTCTAATATGTCAGGCTCTAGTTCTCTATGGGCAAAGAAATATTTTGTAGACTCTGCCTGTCAGAGCTGGAAGGGAATTTGGGGATCACTTCAGCTAGAAGGAACCATCCTTGAAGGCACGTTTGAGTGATCAGGTAAGACATGAAAAAATGTCAATGCATGGTCCCACTCTGAGCCAATTACATGAACATCTCTAGTGTAGGTCTGTGGATGTGCATATTTTTAACTTCATGGTGTGATTTCAACATGCAGCCAAGGTCAAGAATCACTAACTTGTTGGCCAACATCTCCTCTTCTGGAGGAGAAAACCAAAGCTCAAGAAGACAATATATTCAGGAACCTAAAAGTAGATAGCTTAATGGAGTCTAATGAACATGCAAACTCACCCTGAACTAACATTATTTCTTTTCCAACTGTGATTTCTGGAACTGAAGATATAATCACAGAATAGGCTTGAGGGCTACACCAGGCCCACTATGATACAAAGAAAATCCAAACATCATCCATCACTTACTTGGTTGATTATAGTGGTGCTTTGGATCTCCAATCCAGTATTCCCCACCATCTGTTTACATCCCCTCCCTATGGGAACTATTGCCTTAATAGCCATAAGTTGTTTTAGAAAAAGTTGAAAGAATGACTCTCTCTCTCTCTCTCTCTCTCTCTCTCTCTCTCTATATATATATATATATATATATATATATATATATATATTTCTTTTTTTTTCTCTCTGCTGAAGAATATCCTTACAAAGATTTGTCTTCCTTTTCATTGCAGGGGCCCAGGGAATAGAGTGAGGAGATTCTATTTATCAGAAGTAGAGCTCTCTGTCCAAAAAGCAGGTAAGATTTTCCTGGACTGCTCATCTATTTATCTTCAAGGAATATCATGGGCTAAAGCCATGTCAGTCTGACAACTTCAGCTTTGATTTCCCTTACTGTAACTAGTGCCTGTCTTTTCTTTGTCCATTAAGTAGCCCCTTACTTTCTGCCAGCCTTGTCCCAGCCCCTCTAAAGCACCGAGTCCAAGCAATGGCAGAAGTTCCCACTAATGTCCTGGTCTATAGATAAGATTCACCACAGAGCTCCCTAGGGAGGGTGGCACCCTCTGCAAGTGGGCCTTATCCAGCTTCAGTGCAGGGGACCCCCTCAGAATCACCTTGGGGGCACAGCGAGGGGCCAAGCAAGCTGATCTCCTGTGTCAGTCTGTTCCATGACTCCTGCATCCGTCAGCTTTGCATACCTCTTCCTTACTGAGGACACCTAGATAGGCCTTTCTGCTCATCCCATGTGTTGGAAAGGAATGATCTAGGACTTGTGACCTTATCCACATAAGGATAATTCAACAAATTCGAAACCTAGGAAACCCCATGTATTTCGTGCAAACTACATCTCCTGGGATATTTTTCAAATTTTAAAATGGATCAGAAAACCTCTTTTAAACAAATTTCCCAAGTTATACATAAACCCCTACACACATGCCATGAAAATTAATCATTGTATCAATGCTAAAAGTTTAGAAGAGAAGAATGATTTGGGCCATCTTAGCATATGATTTTCTGGAAGATAGTCTGCGAAGACTAGAAATGCCCCAGCTGAGTATTAGCACAGATATTCCAGGTTAAGCCTCTCAAAATCATTTTCCAGTTTTTTTCTGAGGTACAGGTGAAACATCCTGACCTTCTTAGAAAAAACATAATTTCAGAACTAATACTACTCTCCCTAGGTTTTGATTTCTGATGCTCCTGAGAGTGGAACATGGAATCTTACAAAGACTGGGGACATTCATAGGGTGTATAGGAATTTGAGCCTGAATGCTCAGAGACAAGCTTTCATGCAAGCCTTGTAATGGGTATAGATGCTCTGATCTCACTAACACAGGTTATCAAATGATTCCGCCCAGACCTGCTTCCAAAATGTGAGTCAGACTGTGTCACTCCATGAAGCCCTGGACTGGCTTTATGAATCATTCAGCATAGAGCCCAGAGGCCCTTCCATCAAGCACAGGCTCTGGTGATCAGCAACCTGCCTTCCCCGGCTCCATAAGGTCTAGACACTCGTCTCCTTGCTTTGCTTCAAACATCCCTGATCCTTCAACTAGTCATTCCTTCTACTTCATGTGACCCCTCCCTCACTCTCCACTGACCTCCTTTGATTACTCTACAAATGTGTCTTAGTTACTCTTCCCTCATTGCTGGGACAAATGCCCAACACCCAAAATAAAGGAAGGAGAGGTTTATTCAGTTCACAGTTACTGGAGGTTTCAGTCCATACTCGGCCAGCTCCAAAGCAGACTGACACATGGCAGAGAACAGCAGTTCACAGTGGCAGAACAATTGCAGCAGAGGCAACAGGAAGAGAGAGAGAGAGAGAGAGAGAGAGAGAGAGAGAGAGAGAGAGAGAGAGAGAGACTGTTTCTTTGTCTCTCTTATAATACATTCAGGCTATGGCCCCTGGCTGGGGAAGGTACACACACCCTCAATTCCAGATTCCCAGCAGTACTAAGATCCATAATCCCAGCAGTACTAAGATACATAATCTGAGTGGATCATGAGTTAGTTTCAAACTCACAAGATCCCTGCTCCATGACTGTGTTAGGTTTTGGGGGGCACAACTAGACACAATCCATAACAAAATGTCACTTGAGGGTCACCCTAATGACCATACTCTAAACTGTCCTCCATCCTGGAGGACAGATGCCACTTTCTAACATATTATACACTTTACTTTGAACTTGTATATCTCCCATTTCTGAAACAAAAGCTCCATGAAGGGAACAATGTTTGTCTGGGCTGTGTCTATTGAGTCCATGAGCCCTAGAACTTGTTTAGCATGCTATGTGAGCAATACCTATTTTGTGAATCAATATCAATAAGGCCACTAGGTTTGAGCTAATCACAACTTAATAAGACACCCATGAATAAGCTGCCTGTGTGAAGCTGTTTTTCTGTACCAAAGTGGAACAATCTTACAATGACTTAATCAGCTCCCTAGCCAGCCTAGTAAGACATGCCAACCCAACACTGATATTTCTACAGCAGCTCTTTCTTGAAATATCTAATTAATACACATGGATGATTAAAGCGAAAAAGTTTTCACTTCACCTGAGATTGTCATGTTTTTTCTAAAAATAAGAGAATCTTGTCCTATGAATTGTGGCCTTTAACATTTTGCTTAAGGAAGGCTCAGGTAAAAAGAAAATGACAGTTGTGACTCCTTTTACATCACATTAATGACATTACAAAACCTTCCTACATTTAACCACATAGAGGTGCCTTAAGGGATACCCTAAAATATCTGAAGATGCACTGCATCAGCTCACAGTGAGGGTAGGGAGAGGAATGGGTCACCGGTCAGGCTCACTTAAGTATTGTTCTTTTTGCCTAGTGAAGGCTGCAGCCAATGACTAGTTAGGCATTAAAGTTAATTCTGAACTGAGACAGCTATCTTGTATTTTGGAAATCACTACAAAGTGGAAGCACTCAGCAATGGGAAATTCCTAAGGGGAAAATTCACAACCAAACTTAAAAACTAACAGGCATATCTGACATGAGAAAACACTCCTAACCATGATAGGTGATTGGAGTAGGGAGGGGTGTTTTATAGCTGGAAGGAGGTGCTCCAGTTCAGCCTCCCTGGTAAAGTATCCCAAGGCAGGGTTTAAATGAAGGGATGAAGAAGCCTGGAAAATTTAGGAAGAGAAAGAGAGCATAAGCAAAGATCCTGAAGTAGGAATGTGCTTGAGTATCGGGCTTCTTTCTAGCTTTTCTCCTTCCTTTGGCTGGAATTCTTACCCCTCCTCCTAACTCAGAAGCTAGTCTCCCTTCTCTGGGACAGCCAAGGACTTCCCAACCCTTGGTACGAATTAAACAATTCAAAGTAGCACACTCTGCTCCTATAATGCATCTCATGCTGGAAAAACTATTGTAATGAGCTTTTTCCATCCCAAGAAAGCTGGGGAGAAAGAAGACTGGCTGTGTCATTGACAGTATCTGCAGCCTGAGGTGGCCAGCATTGTCACAGGTTATAGGCTGCAGGCAGTGCTGACATGGTTTCATGGGTGTAAATGTATTCATGTCCTTAATTACTGTATTTTGTTTAGCTCAGGCTCAAATCCAGAAGTTCCAATTCTGTTTGAACAGAAATGGCATACACAGCTGATTTAAAGGATGCTCAAGAGGAAAAGTAGGCAACAATGTCACTGAGTTACCCACCTCCTTCCCTCTCAAGTCATGCTGCAGTGGTATACTACAGTATACATTATGCTTGGTATCTTCTATATCATTTCATTTAACAGTCATTACAATGACATGAAGTGGGTTTTAGTGTTCACGTGTTACAAGTGAAAGAACTAACATTTGAAACAATAGCATTTTTGAGGCTCAAACAGGCAGATCACACAGCTATAGAAGAGCCAGGGATGAAGAGATAGTTCATGATTTTAGAGTCCAGACAGACTGCTTTTCTTGTAAGTTGATGCCAAGGTGCTTGAAAGAAGAATGAATACTGTGGAACGAGGATCTTTGTGAATGAGTTGAAGTTTCCAGTTCACTCTGTTAAGAGTAGATCATAGGTCAATCTCTTCTTGGCCTTTTGGCTAGGATCAAGTGAAGAGTAGATCACAGGTCATGAAGATCATGTTATGTTCAAGAGAGGTAGGAACAGTGAGGAAAAGACACAAATTCAGAAAATAATTTTGCAGCATTCCAATTTTTATTTGCACAAGGCTCCCTGAACTGGATTTTTCCTTCTTAAAGATAGAGAGATGCCTGGATTGGTCAGTACCTGCACATAGCAGGACTTCCTATTCTTCAAGGCAATAGGCTAGCTTGATGCATCTGTAAGATAGGAAGCCACTTGAGCAGCATGACTGAAAGGGAGGCCACGAGGTGGTTCCTAAAAAATTCTCAAGACCTGAAGTTTCCCCTTGTTTCACAGATGCAAACTCATAGACACAGAGTGAAAGAAAATGGCCCAGAGAACATCTGTCAGGGCAGAATCAGGACAGGAAAGAGTGGAGCAACTCATCCTCACTTTGTACATCCTTCCATTCAGATTCACTCAGACAGCAAAGGCCCTACCTTCATGGCGCACATGGACTATAAACTAATAAGTGCATTCACTACTGCCCAGAGCAGCAAGGGAGACTGACCACAGTGGGCGTCTTTGAGCAGAGGCTCGCATGGGGGAAGCAGAAAGCACACACTTAGTGATCACTCTCTGGGTGCTGCAAACAGCAAGGAAGTTCTCATGTCAGGGTAGAATTAACTAAGGAATAATGAAGTGGGAAATGATGTTGAGACACAATTGGTGTTAGATCAGAAAGAAAATGTACATGCTAGGGATAAGCCTTCATTTTCATTTTATAAAAGAAAAAATGATTAATATAAAGCTGTAGAAGAGCTAGAAACAAAGAAATACCTTGGTCTTCCTTACATTGCTATTTAAAATGTATTACTGGGGAAAGGTGAGAGGGAGGAAAGAAAAGGTAGTGGGGGATGGATACGATAAAATGTGTTGTAGTCTGCATGTGTGCATATGTGCCTCTGTGTGTGCCCAGCTCAGCCTGCCCTGGGGGCAAGGTTGGCGAGGCTTGTGTTTTTGGGTATTTAACTGCAGTCCTTGAGCTTGCCTGAGCTTGCCTAAGCAGGCACTTTAGACTGCTGAGCTATCTTGTGGGCCCAAAAATATGTATATATTCTTGGATGAAAATGCCCTATTAAAATCCACTATTTTATAAAAATGAATAGACACTAATAAAAACATGTCTTTTTAATATATGGATTCTTGCTACCATATTGAGAAGAAATTAGGGGTGGATGATACTTATGGAAATGGAAAATGTGAGCTTGGGTTAGAGTCAGGTAGGGCTACAAGGCAGACCTTAAATGACTTCCTCCTGGGTTGCACACAGGATGTATGAAAAAGACATAATTCAGGGATCAGGATGTGGTTTTCCACCTAAGTATCTGACTTTATTGGGATTCTCTGAACAAAATCAAGTCTCTGACATAAGTGTCAGAGTTATGTTCTATTTAACTTTTCATCTCCAACTCTCAGAATTGTGGATGGCATCTCGGAGAGCTTTAATATATTTGAGGGTCGGGAATGTATCTTAGTAGTGAAGCACTTCCCTAGCATACACAAGGCCCCCCTGACCCTGATCTCCAATACTGCAAATTGAAAATACAAAAACAAATTAAAATGACCTGTTAAATGCAGTGATTAATACACACATAAACACAAACTTTGAACTACCTCACTTCCTGTTGGTTTGGGGTATGATTGTCAGTTAGTTTAGCATTTTCTGATAAAATCATCATTGCAATATTAAACAAACTGAAAAGTTTTTACTAATTAAAATTACACTTTGTGCTCATTTGTGATGTTTGCCTATTATAAAGTCAATTAATAGAGCCAAATGGTTCGGATGAACACAGATATTTGAAATCAAATGTTGTGGGTGACAATTGCAGTTTCCTATAGGCTCTAACTTATTTCTCTTTTGCTTAATTGTACCTTACCAATGGCAAGTTTTAAATGTGTTTTGTACCAGTCAATGATGTCTTTGGCAGTGTGTCAGAGTTAAATGTCAGTAGCTTAACTAGAAGGCTATCTATTGCTAACAAAAGTGAGGAAACAGAGACACGCTCCACTTAGAAATAGTACTTAGAAGACTTGAACCAGTACTCCCAAGGAGATATGGAACCAGTTCAATAGTTCAATAGAATCTTAAATGACCCAAGTCTTTCCTATTTTTCTTCATACATCACTAGCCATCTTTCTGCCTCTGGGTCCACTTCCTGGTCATCAGTGATTACACGGCCATTAAAAAGCAGAAGCAAGGAGGCAGCCTCAACAGAAACAGACATTCTTATTTCTTTCTTCTCTCTCATCTAATTGGTCAAATTTGGGCCACATCCCCACTCTCAGACCCTCACTAAAATACAGGACTCTCTGCCTGACAGTGGAACAAGGCAAGGGAATAATTTTGAGAAACTTTACAATGAATGAACTGGAGGCTTAAAAGACAGGCAATAGGAGCATTTTGTATAAAGTGAAACAAATATATATCTGTACAACTGGGTCATCTCCTGTTCTCAGTGGCAAAATGTAATTTTTATTTGATCTTTTCTGAAGATTTTTAGACATAAATTGCTCAACACAAAGAAAATCATGCTAAAGACATTTTTCCATTCTGCCCTAAGGGTCCCATTCTCTGTGGACACTGTTCTCTCAGAATTTCTTTCTCTCCAAAAATCTTTCTTGAAAAACATTACTCTGACTCCTCAGCACTGCCCCCTTTCCACAGTCACTGGGCCTGATTTCTCCACTGGCTTTTCTCTCAGTATCTTGAGTTGTAAAAGGAATTAGAAAGACACACTTGATATTTACCTGAAGGTAAGCCAACTACGTCTCATACATTTTGAGCTCATTTTATTCACGAATGACTATAACAACATGACATGAACAGGTTCCAAGCACTGAAGCTGGCCCCTACTTGCATATGACCTCCATGGTTTTAGGACTACACTCTTTTGTCATAGTTGTTTGTGATTAGTTTTATACAGTCCTGAATTTTTTATAAAGCTAATAATACTTTTAATTGAAAAGATATGTACAAGGACAGTAGAAAAAGATTTATCTGAGAACTCTAATACCCCCTACACACACACATAGAGTAATCTTGACAACACAGGGAGAGAAATTAGTCTCCAATTGTATTTTTCAAATTAGAAAATATTTAATATGAGTCTTTTCTTCTTCTATGGCTTTCAGATGTCTTACATTATTTTAAACTAATAATTATTTTAACTATTTCTTAAAAC
>PVKN010013266.1:0-20065 GCA_004027915.1 Capromys pilorides | reverse complement strand
TTTTTTTTTTTTTTGTTTTGAAACAGTCTGGTACTTTGGTTCATGAACTTAATTTGTCGTACAATTTTGGAAAAGATGGCCATATGTGTGTTTGTGTGGGAAAGATGACCACGGTCAAAGGATATAACCAAATCTTTGTGAGACCCACCAGTGCTGCTATTTCCAATACAAATGAAGTATGATCAATAGGGATATGTAGATATCATAAACAACTGAGGCCAAGCTTTGCTTAAGGCATGGCTCTTTTTTCAAATTCTATTGTCATCACTGCCTTTATCTTCAAATGATGTTATTCCATGACATAAAACCTACATCTTAATGTGGCCATAGGTGAAATACTTCCTGTTGGCCAAGAATAACAAACTATTTCACTCTGTTTACAAGAACACATGCAAAATCCATCTAAGCAAACAAATTGGCTCATTATATTGTAATGATATTAAATATAAATTATTTTGTGATTACTTTCATCATTCTATTCTATAAGTAAATACTTTAAAAAACATAATGTGAATGTTCTCAGCGGTACATGTTACTGTCAGTTATAAAAACCACCATGATCCTCCGATGCAAATTGAAATGAGATGCAGGAGATGAGACTGGAAAATGAGTTGTTGGGTTCATTTGGCTCAGTCAGCCCAGAACATTTAATTAGTTCCCAATGCCAATGCTATGTATATGCCAAGTACTTACTAGTCAACCCTCACCTTCATTACCTCTCTTTCTCCTTTTGTCTCTCTTCTCCTTAACTGCTACAGTGGAGGTAAAACCTATAGCACACATGCTCTAATGGGCTGTCTATATCATTAAAAGCTCTAAAAGGTTCACTGTCACTCACTGAGTGGTTCTGTTCATAAGCAAATGGGGGCAAGGAATAACTTACTTTGCTGTATCACCTGATAATTGCTGATAAAGGTACTATCTCTCTCTACTTTACAGATGGGGGAATTTAAATGTCAAAGGATTACACTGAGCCAAGGTCCACACTGAGAGATTGCCAGGCACTTTACCAAATGCCGGGGATCAATCACTTGCATGAGTCTTTCCACTGTGTTTAGTAAGCATTTTACAGCCCCCTGTCACTGCCTTATAGAACATATAACAGGACAGCACAATTTTTCTTAACCAGGAAGAAATGAATAGAGAGTAATATGGTTTAGGCCTAAAGTGTCCCCCAAAAGTCTCAAATGTTTGGAAGATGATGAGGTCATGGGGATTCATCCATTGATGAGCTCACTAGTTCACATGCTGGTAGGTGGTAGGAAGACATGGGCTACAGAAGGTAAGACCAGGAAGGGGTAGTCCGGTCCCCAGATTCTCCCTCCCTCACTGCATGCTGGTTGCCCTGGGACTATTAGGCCCTTCCACCGTGACATATCTGTCTTGGGGCTAACTCACCACAGACTGAACCTGTCTGTAAAAAAACTGTGAAGTGAAATAAAACTCTCCTCTTAAGTTGAGATGTGTTGTATTTTGTTCCAGTGATGCACATCTTGTTCATACAAGTAATTAAAGCTATGTCTAAATAAAAACAATATCCTACATCTATGAATGTATATCCTATATTCTCAAGTACAAGTCAAATAACCACTCAGCAGAATCCCACAGGAAATGTCTAATAGGATTTCTTCCTATGACTGAAGCCTCCCATTGTGTGGATAGACAGATTCTCATGGCATATACCCTGCAGAAAAGGACTGCAACACAAAGGCTACTGGCACCAAGGTATCATCCAAGGAACTCTTATAAGCAGTCGTAAGGACCTAGAGGTGGTACTGACTGAACAGTGCCTAGACCACAGGCCACTCTTGACTTCAAAGATTTCCTTCCTCTCTGACCTTTGTCCTAGAATACAGCCAGTTCTAAAAGAGCATGTTATAAAATGTGTTTGGTGATCATGATTAGATTTGACTCTAGATTAGATCTTGGGGCCATGATGTTCTCAGCTGAGGACCTCAATTCTCACATCACTCTTTTATTAAGAGATTTACAAATGCCAAAGTGACCCAGCTTCCTTGAATGAGTGTTCTAAATGCCTCTCCAGAGCCTTTGATTATGTGGAAGAAGCACAACATGTTCATAACAAATCACTCCTTTGTGCTTTTATAATTAGTTAGTTCTCTTCCTTTTCTTAATGTTACAGCCAATGATACATTCAGTCAAACAATGCAAAAGCTATAATAATCTGCATTTATAATATGATATAAATATTAGTATGAATGTGGAATCTCTGGATCTTTAGCTTCTCTGATGGTAGCAAAATGCAAATATCTCTAGCATGTCATTAATAGGGATCATTTTCTAAGTACTTAGGACTACCTACCTTTTAAAAAACCTACCTCTTTTAATATTGTTTTCCTTATAGCCTAAGCTACTATACACTCCATTGAAAGGACTCATTTCCAGAACTTTGTTTTGTATCTTAGGGTAGCAGTGGGAAGGTATACTGATTTTCCTGTCAAAGTTGATTTGCCTTAAAACACGTGTTAAAGGTGATGTATTAAAAAGGGGAGCATGAACATCTGGTTATTTTCATGGAGTCAAACACCCACAAATTATAGAATTATGGGCATGCCTGTAAATACTCTTGAAGCCCAAGTGTAGAAGCTCTCTCTTACTGAATCTATTGTCTGAGGATCAAGCTCTAGGCCTCCCTGTGTCTAGTTTTGTTTCTGGGTAAAAGAAGAGGGATGCTATAGAGTTTCTATCAATACATGGTCAGATTTAGGTTCTTTGGAAAACTCTAATTAGTTTTATTCCTTTTGGAGTCATGTATACATACACAAAACAAGTAGTTGCAAAGGAGTGGGTATGGTCACTTT
Organism: Capromys pilorides; assembly: GCA_004027915.1. Taxonomy (NCBI): domain Eukaryota; kingdom Metazoa; phylum Chordata; class Mammalia; order Rodentia; family Capromyidae; genus Capromys; species Capromys pilorides. The sequence continues at coordinate 17,243 of PVKN010013266.1, read as the reverse complement.
TTAAGATCTTTAGTATTCTCTCACTGTTTCTCTCCAATTATGTTAACTCATCTTTGATTCAAATATCAGGCTCTACTGCCAGACCTTTGAAGCTCTGGATGCTGCCTGGGTCACACGGGTGGACAGCTGGGCCACGTACCTGAGCATTACCTTTCCATTTGTCATTAGCCTGCACCCTGAGTTCTAATAGAGCTACCCACAGCACTCTGTAACAAAACTAATGAGAGCAGCATGTTTTTTAAAACTCATAACAGAAATAGCAGTTTTCAGAGTATCATTCCTTCCTCATACATAGTCTTGTCCAGCCAGCTTGTTCTGTCTAGAAAATGGTGTGGGGCAGCCTAGCAGAGTGAGCTGGGCCTGGGCCCCTATAAAAGAGGCAGAGGGACCCAAGGCTGGGGTCTTGGCTATGGAGAGTAGTTGTTTTTCTAATTATTCTCATTCTGAACATGAAATGGTAGACAACACAAAAAGTGTAAAGAAATTTACATAAATAAAAAAGAAATTTGCATAAAAATTAGCTTTAGCCAGCCATTGACTAAATAGAAATCCTTTTTTTTTTTTTTTTTTAAACATAATAATCAAAAAGTATCACCGAAAACTCATGTCCACGCATGGAGCCCGGAATACAGAAAGGGAGCAATGTCATACACAGGGACAAAAGGGCGAGTGTCTGGGTGTCTCCTGGAATAGGATGGCATCCTTCCCACTAGACTGGCAGCAAAGCTCTATGGTGAGGTGAGCAGGACATCTTTGGCAAGCCTAAAAGCAGGGACACAGACAGAGGGAAACACCTGTGCCCCAGTGTGTGTTCTCATATGCATAGAGTAACTCTCCTGAAAGATCCATTGTATTTGGCCTTTGCTAGCCCCAAGGGGAGTGGAAGCAGGAGGCAGGCACACAACATGGGGTGGGATGTGAGACCAGAACCCTGATCCTTCTTTGCTGAATGAATTAGGGGTTTTCTCTGAAAAAACACTTAATTGCACCGCGAGTATAATTAATATGAATTAGTTCTAAATTCTGGAAAAGTTAGAGTCCATCAGCTTGCAGCCAGATGGCCTCATGGCATGGCATGGCACGTGTCTGGTTAAAACCTCTTCCCCACATAGCCTGAATCTCACCTGATTTGCCTGTGATTCAAAAGCTGTGATTGAAAGAGCTGTCAGATGCACAGGTGTTCCACTCACTGGGGACGCTGCACACAAATTGAAAATGCAGCAACCATTAGCATCCAGTCTCATTATTTTCATGGCTAAGAAAGGCTAAGCACGAACACACTGGAACAAGAGCCCTTTTTAGGGACAGAGGTGGGGGAAGGTAACTGAAGACCCTCAACAGGGAAAACATGTTCTGCAACTTCTGGAAGTAATCAGAGGAGCCAGCCAAACAGCCGAAGAACATTTGCACAGAGTCTTAGGTGGCCAAGTCTAGGAAATGAACTGATTGAAAAGGGTCCAGAAAGAGGACTAAATTTATTTAGTCCCACTGAAAGTGGAGTCAGGTCCAAGGGTGTACTAACTTTTGAGACTAGCTTTTTTAAAAGTTTAAGTTAGATTTCCTGACTAAAATCCAATCAACCATGTAACCATCCTGAAACATCAAAGGAGTTCATGGTGCTTTATGGCAATGATATCAGTCATTGGCTCCATCAGGCATCAATGGGCCATGAAGGCCCCTCTGCAAGCGGAGCAGTAGATTCCCAAGGTCAAGGTCTGGTCTAGACAAATATTCACGTGTCTCTTTCTTGGGAGATCCTTAACATTATTTTCTACCCTCCTAATCTTTTACCATACATTATCTGAAAAAATAGTTATTGTACTCTCTGCTTATGGAAATAAACAGTAGCATTTACAGAATTTGCCCATTGCATTATGTCAAGGCTGATAAAATGCTCAGATGTTTCCAGTTTCTTCTCTTCAGGAGATCTGTTTATGTGTAAGACTTTTGGGGCTTTGAAAAGTGAGGTTTTAAAACTCTGAAATTTCTAGTCTACTAAAATGATTACATAATTCATATACATATTTTCTTCCTTTACAGGAAATAATTCAGTTGTACCTTGCTGGGTTTAACCACTGTGCTGATCTCTTTAAACTGTATGTGTACTTCAATGTCAGTAATAGGACTGTTATCTAAAACCCTCACCTAGACATTGATTACTGCATAATTTCAAAGTATGTTTTCAGTGGAGAGAGACAATGGCTTCTTACAAGCTATTGGTGTCCACCACAACTAGGCTCCACACTTTTTATAACCAGCTTCAATTAACATTTAATTTCTGCTTCCTGGCATGGGGTATCCATGACAAAGCTTGACATGGCTATGTACTTAGAACCAGAAATTTAGTATTTTCAGTTGCCCTGATGATTCAGACTATCATTTAATATTAAATAAAACTCTTTCAACAAAGTAAAATGGCATAAGAACTACTCTTGTTAACAGCAAGTGACAATGAGGCTTCACTTTATGTCAATATCAAACCCAAAGCCAAGTGACAGGCCACTTCTTGAGCAAGCTTGTTAGGAATAAGAGTGAATGTATTATAAATAGAGCTTTCTTTTGGAGTAGTCATTGGCACGTAGTGGCTACAGATTGAAGTGTCCTTGAGTGTTGGGGTCAAATAGTGCTGTTAGTAAAATAAGGGCATTGGATAAGATTCTAAAAATAAACAGAAAGAATGGATTCCATGGTTTCAGGATTCTCTAGTGGGTGGGTGGAGGTATCAAGCAAGTTAGGATACTATTAACAATCTAATAAACTTTAGTAAAATGCTCTCTAAAGTCATGCTGACTTGGCAAGGTCATGTTTAAAAAGAGATTGGGTTGAATATAATTATTTCTCTGAGGAAGATGAATAATTAGTACCAAATTATTCACATAGTGGAACGTTTTATGCTTTGAGAAACTTAGTATTTTAATGAAGCTGGTCTGATCAGCATATTCCATTGCTCTTTTTTTCTTTTTTGAAAGAAATTTATAGTTCATGTTTCTTTTTTTCAGTTTCTAACTATAACAAGTGGAAAAAAGCAGTCACTTTCTCAGACATATGTCAGAAAGTCTTAAGATTATCACGCAGTTCTGAATACTTGAGACAAAAGCAATCAAATGAAGACAAAGCGTTGTATGAACCAAGCTCAGCAGAGAAAAATACATGAGTTGAAACCAAAAAACTTAAAGCTTTAATGATAGCTTTGAAATCTGTACGCTTATTCTGAGTCACAAAAAATAGGTCAAGCAGCTTGAAAGAATATGGATCTGTGAGTAAAACAGACAAACACTAAAGGGAAAATATTAAAATCCCCAAATGCTAGATTCTTTTAACAGTTTAAAACAGTAAATGTGGGGAATTATAAACTCATGTAGATAAGTTTGGACAAAGAAACTAGGTAAAGAATTATCTGGCAAATGTACACTATATAAATCTGAGGCTCCAGGTGACACAGGGCTCTGGGGAATAAAAAAATTTGACTAATATGCTTACTGAACAATGGTGCAGGAAAAATGAATCATTATTTCTGAAAAATTACCTTGTACTAGAGTAGAGTTGGAGAATTGGAAAAAGACCAACAATGTGATAGTGATACAAAAAGAAAGCAAGAAAAGAGTAGAGAAAAATTATATATATATATATTTAGATGTATACACACACAGAGGCTTAAAATTATAGAACATTGGAGAAGTAATATATAAAAGGTTTAGAAAACCAAGGCTGAATAATCAGAGAATAATTTGCATTAAATTATTACAGACAAGTTTATGAGATTATCTTGAAAACCATAATACTGTTTTTGTTATACTTAAGAAATAAAGAATTTGGGGTGGCATAGAAAGGGATGTGCTGAACATGCCGTGTCTGATGGTGGTGCTGCCGGAAATGGCCAGAAATCACTAACAAAGGTGGTGAAGAGCCCAGTCATGGGAACAGGCTTCGGAGTATGTCTTAATAGTCACCATCATATCACTCTGCCAACACTCTGATGGGTGACCTGAGAGTGTCACAAAATTTGTAGATGACACTCAGTTAGGGAATACCCTGGAAAAAATGATAACAGGAGACAGAAAAAAAATGAAACTAGGTTAGACACAGAGACACCTACAATTAGAAAGAATCAATTGACAATAAATATGACGAGGCTGTAGAAATTTAGAAAGCAACACAATTTAGAAGTGAGGCTACTAAACTTGAATTCACACTGAGCAGGGAAGTGGGTGAGGAGGGAGGTCATAAGCCCTTGTGCTTCCATTAAAAACCGCATTCAGAGGATGTACCCCAGAGTGATGTTAAGTCAGTAAAAATCCTCTCTTATCCCCTCCTCCTGGAATAATCTAGCAAAGGAAAAGGCCAGCAGAAATAGCAAGAGCTCTCATTCTTAAGTTACTCATGTGCCAACTCCTCTCACAGGGCTCTCATCCATCCTTGCAAGAATCCTGAATTATGATGGGAAGCCACCAGCTGCTCTTTACAGATGTGTACTGAGAAGTCTGAGTGTCTTTACTGTTCTGTTGTTGGCTGGTCCTGGCATCAGATGTCAGCATAGATCCCTCTAGCACTTCTTCCTGCCATCTGCTCATATGGCAGTTTCCTATCAAGGTATTCTTATGTAAAACAGTAGTTCCTTAACTGATTTATTTCATACCACTCACATCCAGAATTTAGCACAGATTCCTAGGAGCCCAGGACATGCTCAATATTCATATTTGATAAATGTTTGTTATTATTATAGTCTTTCCAGGAGCAAGCCTCTTCTTTTATACTATCTAAACATAAGCCCCGTGGGGCTCGTGAGATAGCTCCATGGACTAAGTGTCTGCTTAGGCAAGTGCAGGCAACAGAGTTTGATCCCCTGGCATGGGAGTAGGCCACTGAGTGCCAGCCCTGCCCCCAGGGCATGTTGAGTGGGCCATTGAGAACTGGTGCAGTGGTGTATGCCTTAATCTCAGTGCTGGGGAGACTGAGAACAGGAAGATCACTATGAATCTGAGCTGTGTAGTGAGATCCTGTACCAAATGCAATCAATCAATCAATCAATGAATCAATCAATGCCCCTCATTCATCTATCATGAGGCTGCCTTGTTTAGAAAATTATACTTAGAAAACAAAACACTGAACAAAGCATAAAACTTCTGAGAAGTGGGAAATATCCTGTTGAATTTGTTTTTTAGAACATTAACTTATTTCCACGGGACATGGTAAACCTTTCTCTGTAAAGTACTATTTCTATCAATAGAAATTCCCTGCTTTTGCTAAAGATCTGACTCTTGATTGTTAATCAGGAATCAGAAGGAGAATCATTTCCCTGGACTCCCTGGGGGTCCACATGTTCCAGGCCAACCTTGTCAACCACACCAAGGAAGAAAGGGAGTTGTTCTAAACAAACCAACTGAATGTGATAAATCAATCACTTTGAGGCTTTCTTTAAAAGACATTAAGCAACTAAATGGGGTGGCACAGATGGTTCAAAAAAGTCAGATTGGCCACATTTCTCTTTATTTTGTAATTGAGTGATAGAGAACATTATTTTCTTCAACTCTTTCACCTCCCCAGTCTTATTTTTGAGGCCTCTCAACTTGGTTGATATCAGACTTTTAAAACCTCTAATGCAGACTGTAAGTGTTTGTGGGCTTTTTAGGAAGAGTGAAGCACCTTTCAGGGATTCATAACTTGTTTTGGCAAAGATAAAGGAATTCTAATTCTCTGATGAGTTGAACTGTTGTCCTGAGTGGACCCCAAGGAAGGCAAAAGATAGGAATCTCAGGGACCCTTAGCAGTAAGACAGCAGTGCTACCGCCCAATACAATATGAGGATCTTTTCTAAAGAAAAAATGCAGAGGGAGCAATAAAAACTGGCTTACGGAAACACAGCTGGCATGATCAGCCTGGTCTCAGCCCTCCCAGTGCCTTCTTGAGGGTTGTGAGATGAGGATCTTACAGTAAGTGAGAGATGTTAAGGCCACTGCCCAGAGACACACACCTAACAAGTGTCAGGACCCGGGTCTGGCTCGAGTTCACACTGGTAACCATACTACTTGTCCCTGGTGACACTTTAGACTTCTCAGGGCTGGAATCATGGGGAAAAGAGACTTCTACACTTCTGATGGTGCCCAGATATATTTTCTATAACAACTATAGTGGCATCAAAGAAGGAAGATTATTTCAAGTGTGTGTATAATAGGCCACCTTTGATCCTTTGTAGTTTATCATCAGTTAGTTCATGAAACCAAAATAATTTTGGCTGATCATGTCAAAGAACACTTTTGTAACTTCTGCTCTTTTATGCCTATGTCAGTAGAAGAAACATAACTGCATAAGCCACAAAGCTCTATGTCCAGTATCACTTTACCTGGCCAGAAAAATTCCCAGGCATTCTAACCAGCACAGTTTAATCTATAAAGTGATTATTTGTCTGGTTTGAAATCCATCTTAGTCCTTCAATCTAGTCTTAGTGAATTACAGGGCTAGAGAAACACACACATATGCACTCACAATACTGTCACCAGGGCAAGGGAGGGAGCACTTAAAAAAAAAAAAAAAAAAAAAAAGCCCAGTCCTGGAATCTGGATGCCTGAATCCTAGGCTGGCTAGATTACCTAGTGAAGCTTCCTCAACCTCACTTAATCTCAGTTTCCGCATCAATAAGGTATGGGATTCACTGCATTTCCTGTACAGTTCAACTGAGGTCATTTGTTGATCATCACAATGTTTACAGAACACTTACAATGTTCCCAATGTGGATTAAATGTCTCATGTGTGTTGAATCTAATTCTCATCCCCATGAGACAGGTACTATCACTAAGAATGATTTAAGAATGAGGATCCTGCAGTTTAGCCGAGGCTAAATAATTTGCCTATCCAAAGTAAGACAACTAGTCAATGACAAGCCAAGATTTAAACTCTGATCTAAGAGACTTCAGAGGCCACAGTTTTAATGACTAACAGCTGAAGCTTTAGCAACTTTGGGTGGAATTGTTCCTTTCCTCTTTGCTGGTATTCTTTCTACATGAAACCTTTATTATTGTGTAAAAGTAGAAATGGCCTATTCAAATGTGAAGCTTGATTACTGCCAAATGGTCTGGTCACATCTATACAAAAGTCCCATGATACCATTCTTTGAGCATGTGCAGTAGGCCAGACTCCCTCAGAGGACGTAATGTTCACAATCACAGGCCTCACTGTATTGTGTCTTTAGCATTGCTTTGCCTAAAGCTGTTAGTTGACAAATTCTAGCTAGCTCCAGTTTACTGCTTCCTGTGTACATATTTTATACAATAGTATTTAACAGCATACAATAATATTAACATTGTTTCCAACAAAATGTCATGACTTATTAAACATCATTATTCAGAGAGGTGAGTACTTGGATAAATCCTTATGCCTTAGTGTCTTTATCTGTAAAATGGGAGCTTGGATAAGACAGTCTCCAGAGCCTCTGAAAGCTCTAAAGAGCTATGCTTCTGGGCCATGGACTCTTCCAGCCCAGCAACATGCTGGGCTGAGTGTCCCTTCACCTGAAGGAAGAGGGAGGATGGACAGGCAAGAGGAAATAGGAGTGGCAAGGTACAAGTCACAAGAAGCTAAATAGCTGAGGAATGACTCCTGGGCAGGCAGAGTGCTGGACGCAGCCTTGAGAGAGAGGCAGTCATGATCAGGGACCTAAGGAATGTCAGAAGCAGAGTTTCGAGGCAGGTGTGGTGCTTGTCTGGTGAGAGCTGGCTCAGGTCTCTCCCACCTTCACCTTCGCACGCTGGCTCCTCTCATCTGAGCTCCAGTCAGTCACTTACCAGTGCTCTCAGAGAGAAAGGGATTCTATGGTTTCAGCAGTTCCCCTTTTCTGATCTCAGTGCATCCATGATTGGTGCTGAAGTATTGTTATTACCCAATTTCACCAAGTCAGACTTCATCTATTGTGAAATAGGTTCATTATTTTGCAAACCACCAAAAAAAAAAAAGAAAGAAAGAAAGAAAGAAAAAAACACTGTCAATTATCTTTGTGTGCACTCTTCTTTCAGGAACATTAAAAAGTATATCTTGTGTTATGGTTTATGTCTAGTTGCCACTCCAAAGCCTCATGCAATCATAGGGTGGGGACTTTTAGAGTTTGAGACTTGAGTCATGATCCACTGGGATTGTGTGTTTTAGTACTGATGGGACTATGGGTCTGAGTACTGCTGGGATTACTTGACTCTTGATCCACTGGGATTATGTGTTTTAGTACTGACGGGGTTATTGGTCTGAGTATGGCTGGGATTATTGGTGTGGCCTAAGGTGGATAGGTTAAGGCAGAGAGCCTGAATGTAGAGAGAGACAGAGAGACAGAAACTGGTTGTTGCTGTCTGCACTCTGGTTGGTCTGTTGCCCTTGTTGCAATTGTTGCTGTTCTGTGGCCATGAACTGGATGCTCTCTGCCCTGTTTCACTCAGCCTTGCGCCAGCTGAATGTGGACTGAAACCTCCAGCAACTGTGAGCTAAATAAACCTTTCCTTCCTTCATTTTGAGTGTCAGGTATTTGTCCCAGCAACAAGTAAACAGTAACTAAGACACTTAGGATTGACAGATTATGTTCTTGTAACTACTATATTTACTGACAAAACCCACAGTTGAAGGGTTTCCTCTGTCAGATCCTTGGTGAATACTTCATATAGTTTTACCCAGTACTCACGAAAACCTGAGCAGTCAATATTGTTATTCCCAGTTTTAGGCAAGAAAGGTTCAGAGAAGCTGAGCAACTTGCCCAAGGCTGTACAGCTAGCAGGAACTGACTAAGGAATGAGCCTACCTGACTTTGGCGTGTGCCTGGTTGTTTACTCACCAGGCATCTCATTTCCAACCTGCCAGTGGACTGATTACGGTCATCAGGATGGAAATCGACTCACTGTTTGTCTCTGAGGAGAGCAGCCAGGGAAGGAGAAAGATAGGGAAAAGTGAGCTGAGCCTGGGAGAGCCTCCCAGCCTGCAGTATGGAAGAGGAGAAGTGGCTTAGAAAGGGAAGGCTGCTGGCGGGCAGCTGCTCCAGCGAAATGTCAGAGGACGAGCATCAGGAGGGCAGTGGAGGCTGACCCTGGGCATCTGACCCTGACCAGTGAGGCTGGTCTTTGTGCATATCCTAGAACGAAATATTGATGCAGTATCACATGTGATTAGAGATGAACACACATGACTACACATAATCAATGCCTATGTGACTATATGTAGATGGATATTTTTATATACATCTGGGTAGGTAGCGCTGCTGCAAAGCTGGCAGCCATGGCTCAAGGTCCTAGCTCATGTATGCCACTCCAGGGACCTGAGAGGGGACCAACAAGTTGTGATGCTTTCACTTTAAAACTACTGTGGTAAACTGGTAGCACTTTAAGTTAGGTCCAGCTCCTTCCTCCAAGCCCATCTTGGTGTTTGTGAATGGGATGCAAGAAGGTGGCCTGGGGGCTCAGAGAATGCTGGAGGCTGCTGGCACATCAAAGAAAGATACTCCCTGTCTCTCTGCACAAAAGGAGAATGTGACTAAGAGAAAAGGATGTCTGCTTCTTTGGCCTGCAAGTTTTATTTGGCCTGCAAAAGCAGGCCATTTCCTGCCCCATTCCTTCCAAGGCCAACCCCACAGACTTCAGTGAGACAGTGTCTTGTGTTAACTTTGAAAATGCTGTGTTCTAGTGCCAAGGGGTCCAGAGGGCTGGTTTCTCAAGCAGTAGTCTCCAAAGTGTGAGGAATGGGTTTGGTAGCAGGAGAGGCTGCACTAGGACACTCGGCACTGCTTCTTACCCTTTAGAAAGGTCTTTGTGCATATCCTAGAACGAAATATTGATGCAGTAGCACATGTGATTAGAGATGAACACACATGACTACACATAAGCAATGCCTATGTGACTATATGTAGATGGATATTTTTATATACATGAATGTATGACTATGTAAGTGTATATACATCTGTATATACAAAGCTCATTATTCAAACAAGTTTCAAGAAAAATTATTAGACAACAGGAAAAAAATCTGAATAGACTAGACATTGGATAATAAAGGATGACAGTGACTTTGGTTTTAGTGTGCTCTCATGTTGTGGACACATTTCCTAATGATCTACCATGTATGTAATGAAATGTTCAGATAAAATGATGTCTCAGACCTGTTTTAAAACAATTCAACAGGTTTTAGGTAAATGAGGCTGGCCATGCACTGGTAGTTGTTAAAGATGGGCATAAGGTACATTGAAGCTCATTATATACCTCTTTACTTTTGTACTTTTTTCAGACTTTTCCCGTTATAGCAAATTAAAATTCAGAAAAAGAAAATAAATCATCCAAATAGGAGTCTATGCGCCTGTGAAGAAACCCCACCTTGTCTCTCCTGTATCTGCCACGGTCATGAAAACACTATCTGCTGGGCAGCAGTGTGGATCTTCAAACTGGTGAGTTTTGACAAGGTAGAAGTTTTCCAAGGGAGAACATTTTAGACCAGAAAGCGAAGAGTTTATAACTGGAGTTACTTCACTCCTGGCAAAAGGGAACTTGCTGCTTCTCAAGGAGAAAACAAAAAGACCATGAAGCAGGATCACAGTGCTCTTTGGACATCAAAGACTCCTTACAGGGCAGCAGCCTGATGAGTTCACTGTAAATGAATCAGGAATGGACAGCTTCAGCTGCCTTCAAAACATAAAAGTCTAAGAGATTGAATAAAAATACCCTGTTAAAACATGTGCTGAACCGAAATGCTCCAAAAGACATTAAGAAAGTCCCTAAACCCAAGAGAGCCCTGGCCTTGCTCCCTAAAATGGGACCTCATTCCCATTCGAATATGATTTCCCCACCTCACTCCATTTCCTCTGTAAACTCTACTTCCTTCCTTTTAGATTTTCAGCCAGACTTGACTTCAGATGCTCAAAATATATTACAGACAAAATCCAGAGATTAGCGGTCCTTTTTTTTTCCAATTTTGATGAAAAAGGTCCATAATCTTAGAGACTCAATTCGGAAATCATTTCCTGGCAAACCTATGAGGCTCACCCCAGTGGACTGAGCTTTGAAGTGGTAGGGGTCTTTAACACGTTGAAAATGAAGTGGGGAGGAAATAGGCACTGAGCTCATCTAGCCATGTTCTGCTGGTGTCTGTTCCTCCCTCCTCACTCATGCCAGAGAGAATCCAACTGTGAGCACCACTGAGGATTGCCTGTGTGGATGGCTTCGAGGACAAAGCTGCTAAAAGGAAGTTCTCCAGGTTACAGAGTTCATGGCTTGCCACCTGGCCCAAGCCCAGCTGATGACAGCAAGTGAGGAAAGGGAACCATGAAAGCTAGTTTTGCTGTGAGGCCTTGACCTAGAGAAGGGAAGTGGAGAAGCTAGACCACCTCAGAACTGATACGTACAACGAAGACAAGCAATCTGCTCACTGGAAAGTCCTACAGGCCCAGCTGTGCTGGAGTCAGGGCTCTCTCAGGCCTGTGAGTCTGACTAATGTCCTTGCTGGACAAAGCCAGCGCAGTATATCAGAACTGTGCTTGCAAATTGCTTTGAGAAAGGTCACCTCAGGAGGCAGTGTGCGGCTGGAGTCCTTGGTCCTATGACACATGGTGGGTGTTCTATGTCCCTGACTCCCGTGGTCAACCCCAGCTTGCAGGAAGGACACACAAAACTTCCCCAATGCTTCTGCTCTTGGCAATTTCTCCAGGAGGCCCCATCCTTTCATAGTCCTAAGGGATTCCAGTTGTGAAACTAAAATCACTCATTTTAATTTTGAGTACAAAACCCCAGTGGGAAGAAGCAATGCCTATTTAGAACTATCTCTCAGGGTTCAGGGACCACAGTGTAGATTTTCTCTCCAGGTACTGGCATGAATACTGTTCAGAGTGATTTTGTTTACAAATTAAAAATATTTATCTGACTCAAAGCTAGACAGAGAACTAGTATGTCCTGGCTTACTAAGAAGTCACACAGGTAAGCAGCAATGCTAATTTCTGGGATGTGTGTTCCTCTAGCATCCATGCTAAGCCGTCTTGCCGATCTGTGTCCCTAAAGGACAGGACAGATATTTACTTTGAAAACTCAGGTCCCAACTCAAAGCTCACTGAGAGTCTGTCCCATAGGACAGAACAGCCACAATATTCACAAGAACAGGACAGTGAAAAGTATTGCCCAAGGCAATGGGGGTGAGAAGTTTTGAAGGTGGAAGAAACAGAAAACCTTTTTCTGTAAGTGGCTCCTGAGGGTTTGTTGTTGGGCCATAACATGTATCATGTACTGCATCTTCTGTCCAAACTCCCATGTTTTCCCCTGAGATTTCTGTAAAACTAAACAGCTAAAGAAAAGTTATTAAAGCCATAATGGATTACTGACCAGGACAATGATGATTTGAGCTGGTCAAGAACAGAGCTGTGTTCTGAAATATCCGAATGAGGTTGGCCTGAATCATTCTGAGCAAGATCAAGGTGCTCCTCCACAGAGACCAACCAGGGTCTTCTTCATCATGGGTTGCAGGATTCACAAATGGGCTAAGACACCTGGCAAATTTGTAACACTTGATTCAACCTAATTCCGCACTGAATTATGCATAAGCTGGCATAGGATGCTAGCATCTCTCAACTTCTCAGAACTCATAAGCAGAGTGGGGACACACAAAAGTTTCTGATGAGGCGCAGCACTGAGGGACAGAGAGAAGTGCTGATGTTCAGCAGGAAGTTGGTGAGCTTCATCTCGGCTGGAGCGAAGAGTTCTTTAAAGGCTATACCTATAAGAATCAGTTGAGCCATGCATGGTGGCGCACACCTATAATGCCAGGGAAGGCTGAGGCAGGAGGCTGGCTGCTGGTTCAAGGCCAGCTTAGGCTACACAGTGAGCTCAAGGTCAGCCACAACTGCATAGTGAGATCTTGTCTCTAAAAATAGAAACAAAATCAATTGGAAACTTGTTCAGAATGGGAACATGGTCACATGGACAATGTGAGAAGCTCAAGCATGCAGTCTTGAAGTTCGAATGACATAGGCAAATAGGAGACAGATCTCTTCATCTCAGGGACACACAGCCACGTCCCCACCTTCCCTGTTCCCAAGGGTGTTAAACTAGCTGGGAAGTCCCGTTTACTGCTCCAATTTGTTTTTTAAAACTTGGATGACAACTATAGCAAATCCCAAATTTTTGCCAATGTTGTTTACCCTGCCTAAAATGCTTTCTCTCTTCACCCCAGATTCCTTCTCATTTCTCTCTCTACTTGAAGGTCCTGCTCAGACCCTAGAGTTCTCTCAGGTCTGGAGGTGGGCAAGCTCTACCTCCTGTAACGCACTACCTATTTTACTTTAAAATTACTTGCCCCCTGCTGCCTTGGCGCATTGCTTTCATTTCTCATATATGTAAATCTCACCTTCTCAATTAGACTGCCAATCCTTAGAAGGTGCATACTGTGTCTAATTTCTTACTGCCTGTATCTATCTACGGTATACTACTTGAAATATATCACTAATGCACTGATTTGTTAATTACCAGTAGTATGAGATAATGCCTGCATAAAATTCCCTCGCAAAGCTTCTCCAACACTGGAAATTTCTGAGAAAATTCTGTCAAATAAGCTTAGGAACAGTGTCTTGGAAATCCCCTGGCACCATGATTTCTGCCTCGCCTCACAGGTTAGAAAGAACGACCTACTTGGTACCACTCTGTCACTGAACAGAAAAGTTGCCTTTGATTCATGCATGTAGAAAAGACAATTCCCCAGGTAATATGAAGAGCCTCCCTTCCATCGGGCTATAAGACTGAGCTGAATGGAAAGGCTCCTCTGTTGCAGCCAAGGTGGGATGTACAGTGCCTCCCTGAAAGAACCTGTGAATGAGACCTTACTTTGGAAAAAGAGTCTTAGAGGTGTGAGTAAGTTATGGCTCTCAAAATATCATCACTCTAGCATATTCAAATGGGCCCTAAATCCAGTGACAAATGTCCTTCTACAGAGGACATGACAGAACTAGAAAGGACAGAGAAGATGGCCATGTGCAGATGGAGGAGGGAACTGAAGTTATGTAGCCACGGGCAAGGAATACATGGAGGACCTGGAAAGATGTGAGCAAGGATTCTCAATCACAGCTTTCCTACAGACCATTGATGTGGTGGGCTCTTGGTTCAAGGCTTGACACTGAAAGAGTGAGAGAACAATGACCACATCCCCAGCTTGCTGTATTTGGCTACTGTGCTCCTAGGAAATGAATACAGCAACTAACAAGCCTAGCAGATGGGGGTGGGCGGGCAGGAAGGAATGCTATGGCCCTGGGTCTCAGGATACTTCAACTTCGGCATCTATCATGGAAGGAAAGAGCCTTTCATAATGTCAGTTAGCTCTGGCACTGCATGTGTCTCTAGAAAGGCCTCTACACTGTCATCATTTTCCCAGGGATGATTGTGATTCAGGTTCAAACCAGGCACTTTCTCTTCAAGCCTTCTTATCTAAGGTGCATTGGGGTTACATTCCAAAAAGGTCAACCAGATCATCCTGAATGTAGAGTCCTGAAAACAAATGATCTGCCTTGAAGGACTTAGCTCTATTTACCAAGCATTTATCAAGCAGCTACTGTGCTAGACAAATTGGTCAGTCTAGCTAATTACAAAAGGAGACTCCACCCAGTCATGGGCAGTATCACCACCTAAATATGACCAGCCAAGCTTTTCTGCTCCGAGTGCCCTGAACTCTATTTAAGTTCCTGAGTTTCATTTGCACACTGACTCTAATTTATACATAAACCACCTCTTACTATTTTTGCTGTCTGGCTAATAAGGAAGAATACATATTTTTGGCAAATGCACTCAACGCTGAAGTACTCACAACAACACTTTTCATGTGATTGATAGAAGCTGTTCCCATCAGTCTGCAATCCTCTTTCAAAGGATTGTTACTAACAAAAGGAGCCAGAACAAATATTTATAATAAAAGCTGGGAACAGAAGTCATTACCTTTCATAAAATAAACTCGGATCATGTAAGAAAATAACTTTATGTTTTAGAGATGTACAATGAAGTATTTAGGGATGAATGTTATGATGACTGCAATTGACTCAGGTCCAGTATTTAACCAAAAAAAATGAACTATATGAAGAAAATGTAGCAAAATGTTCATTATTAAACTGAGCCAATAAGATATGGTGCTTGTGGCACAGTTCTTTATTTCTAAAAGGTTTTAAAAGCAAAACAAAATAAAATGGAGAATATATATTCCTTATTCACAGGGTCATAATTTTACTGATTCTGTACCTATTTTTAGGTATAAAGACTGACAGTCTTAAGAAAGGGATGGTAGCTGCTCGTAATTAGGAATACCCAGCAAAGGACACAGCTCTGTGCATGCAGGCTGTTCTTAACTGCTCTCTGGGTTCTGTTTATGGAATGAGGAGAATACACATCTACTGAGAAAAAGCCGAGTATGAAAAAAAAAACAACATTGGACCAGAAGGGGAGAAAAATGTCTGTTGGAAAAGCACCGCTTTCTGTAAGATGGTGTTTAGTTTTCAGTCACAGGCTGCAGCTGAGCATGCTGCTTTAAACTGCTGGCAGGGCATTTTGCCCAAGTGCATCCAGTATATACAAGAATTCATTCCTCCAAACAGAAATGTCAGCCAGGGAACTGACCACGGTCCCACCCCCAACACAACCGACACACAAGCCCAGGCAGCAGGCACGATTAGAGGGGACTCACAGTTCAGAATACAGGAAGTGCAGGTTGCCCACATTGTCAATGTAGTTGGCAGGACTGAGCCAGGGCAAGACCAGCAACAGAAGCGCCTTCATCTTCCCAGCAGGGTGCTGTGTTCTTCCTGCCACCTTGGCTCTGTCAGCTGCAGTGCCTAACCCAGCCCCTTCAAGCAAACCTGGCTATATCCCCACAGTCAGTAGATCATAGCGAATAAGACTCAGAATCTTTAGGTTAAGCCATACTAAAATTCATGCGCTTATAAGAGGATATCATGCCTCGGACTCTCAGATAAGATTGGAGATCGGAGGGAGCCACCACGGCTGGCAAGAGGGCTTAGGCTGGCAGCATGAAGGCTGATGCCCAGGAGAGGGACCAGCCCCTCCTGCAGGATGCGGACTGGTTCCTGGGAAGCAGCTGGTACATTTACATCACTGGCCAGGAGGGCTAGGCTGGGAGAAAAGCTGTGCCCTGAGAGGGCACAAGCCCGGTACATTAGGACCCCACTGTATGAATAGGGAAGTAATCAGAACTGCCCCGGAGCCTACTGCAGCAAACCACTGAAAGACATTAGCCTCGCCAGAACACAGCCTGAGGGGCCGAGCCGAGAGTGAGCCTTCCCTCTGCACCACAGGAGATGCTTTAATGGAAAGCACCTCCCCCTCCTGAGCACTGTGTATCTATTTAAAACATGTGCTGAAGACATTTTACTGAACACTGCTGACTGCACTGTCTTGTGTAAGGAAAAGGACAGCTTTCCTGCCAAGTTTGAAAACTGGCTCAGTAGAACAAGCTATGCCATGCTCTTGCCACAGTCCGCCCTGACAGACATGAAGTTCTTTCCAAATCTCCTGCAGGGGCCTGCTCTGCGAGGAAAGGGTAGTCCCATCCCTCCTCCTAGGAGTAGCTGAATTAAGCTCTGAAGCTGAGTGAATGGCCTTGGGTATCCCACTTAATTTCTGGAGGCTGTCACTCATTTCTGTAGTGGACCTAGTGGTACCTGGTCCAGCAGCACCTGGATCTCATCACCTCCAGCTTTAAGGTCTGTGACTCTAGAGCGTGCCACCTATCCTCCTGCGAGGGCTCCTTCCTACGCTGACTTTCTGGAAGGCCCCAGGCCTTCCACCCTACATTCAAGAAGCATAAAGTCCATTTTTCCCAGCCAAGCCTAAAACCTTAATGGAAATGGCTTGAAGTTGATAAAGGCATCACTGATACCCAAGCGGAAACAACAACTGCACTTGACAGGAAGAGCAGAGCAAAGGCCGCAGGTGAGAGCAGCTGGGAGCAGCTCTTTCGGCTGAGACAGGGTTGAATGAGATGAAGTATAGAACAGCCTCAGAAGGTTCAGACTTAACTTCTGCAATTTAGACTAAAAATGAACCGCCTTGAGGGCTGGGGATGTAGCCCAGAAATTGAGCGCTTGGCTAGCATTTGTGAGGCCCTGGGTTTGATTCTCTGCATGAGGGGGAAAGAGAGAGGGAGGAAAGGAAAAGAGAGGAAATGGGGAGGGAGGAGAAGAGAGGGTATTGGGAGGATTGAAAAACAGAGAGAGAGAGAGAGAGAGAGAGA
Organism: Capromys pilorides; assembly: GCA_004027915.1. Classification (NCBI taxonomy): domain Eukaryota; kingdom Metazoa; phylum Chordata; class Mammalia; order Rodentia; family Capromyidae; genus Capromys; species Capromys pilorides. Next base: position 20 of record PVKN010013266.1, on the reverse strand, counting down.
GAGAGAGAGAGAGAGAGAGA
>PVKN010013265.1:5269-20164 GCA_004027915.1 Capromys pilorides | reverse complement strand
ATGACAGCTGTCTGTCAAGAAGTGAAGAATATTAATGTTGAAAAGGCTTTATGCTGCAATGTGGTTAAGACCTGCAGCCCTCACAGCATTGTTGTGTTACTGAACAAGACCTGAATGCCTCCATTTCCAGGCTTCTCCTTCAGAATAAAATGTCCTGGCTATTATGACGCAAGAGGAAGGGAAGAAAGGGAGGAAACGGGATGGATGCCGTCGGATTGTGACACATGCTTGGACTTGTAGGAGCAATGTCATATTAAAATATAACATTTTATAAAATTAATAGGTACTCACAAAAATACATTTCATCAAAAGAGTAAGTGTCTTGGGCTTGGGTAGGAGCTCAGGGGTAGGGTGCTTACCTGGAGGTGTAAGACCTGGGGTTTGGTCCACAGCATTACATGTACAAATAGAATTATCTCTTTGTAGTCATCCTGCCATTGTTCATTAACTTTTCTGTTACTGGCAGATGAAAACATTTTTAACTAACATGGAACTTAATGATTTCTTCACTGAACTATATGCCAACCCCCAGAGAATGAACAACCGATCCAGCTCGGATGAAGATGGAAGACCCAGGGCTGCCCTGAAGCCGCTCTGGCTGCACAGCCTGCAAGAGCTCAGCAGTCAGGAGCTGTGCCTTGCCTGCCTGCTGAGCCCTCTGACCTGTTCTGTTTACCCCAGCTTCCAGGTTGTGGGTTTCAGGAGCTAACTTGTGGAACCATGCTCCAGGTGGAGTCTGGCTTTTGCTTTTTTCTACGATTATTTCTGTAAAGTTTAAAGTGCAATGAGGGTTCTCAGGTTCAAGCATCTGAGGAACAAAGCAATACTCTCACTCTCCAAGAACTAATGCACACTCTGCTTTTTTGTGGTGCTGGGCAGAGAAGCCAGGGCCTCCTCACACAAGCCAGGTGAGCGCACTCCACTGAGCTCCTCCCCAGCCCAGGGACTCTCATTTGTGTGGGACTTAAATAGGTCTCTCCTTCCTCGAGACATTAGGACTAGAGGTTAAACACGCCAGGCAGGCTTTGATTTCATTTGAAAGCCTTCTCTGTAGTTTTACCATGGTCCATGACTACTTTTATCATTTAAAACATTCAGACAAGATGTGATAACCTGAAGGGGGTTGCAGAGCATGACTCCTGCAGCTTCTGCTCCCTTTGTCAGATGCTGTTTCATCCTCTTGCATTGCCTTTGGAGGAACCTTTCCCCAGCTTAGGGAGAGGAGAAACAGCAGGGAGGCACATGCTGAAGTACGACACACATGAGTGCGCCTTTGCAGTTATTCTGTCAGGTTCTGAACCCTTCCTCTGTCCCCTCCCAGCTCTGTGACCTCAGGCCAGTTACCTAACCTCTCTGGGTCTCCGAGGAGTTGGGGTATAGTGAGCATCTTACAGGCTTGTTGACAGGCCTCTCAGACTCTCACGAGATTCAGCACTTGGCTCATGGCCTAGTATATCATGAACACCAAGGGTGTCTTGTTGTTTTTGTTGTGCTGAGCCATCATCACAGACTTTATTCTTTTTAAGATTTTCTTTTATTTTTTAGCTCTTTGTTTTGATATCATTTTAGGCTTAAAAGAAAGTTGCAAAGATGGTACAGAGTATGTTGTGTGTACATCTCAGCATTTCTCATTGTCACCACTTTGTATTGCCATGGCACCTTCATCAGACCTAATAGCAACACGCTGCCATCACTATGAAGCAAGCTGTGGAATCTGGTCCAGAAAACCACTTCGCCTTTAGTTATCAGGACTCCGTACCTCCTCTGGTCTGAGAGTTGCTCACTCTCTTCTTGTTTTTATAGTCTTTTTCTTTTACAGAATAATATTTATTACATGGAAGATGTTTACAATATACAATTTGTATGTGGGGGGACACATTACAAAAATAGTTACAGTATAATCCTGCTTTAATTTCTTTTTAAAAATTATTTTTAAGGTCAGCCAAATAGTTCGGTGGATTAAAGCACCTGCAAGCAGGCTCAGGGGCAGGGGATTCAATCCCTAGCCTGCCGAGCCGGCCCCGCCCCAGGCCGCACTGAAATGGCAATTGAGACTGGGCCTGGTGGCACTGGCCTGTAATCACAGTTCTTGGAGGCTGTAAACAGGTAGATGACTACAAGTCCGATCTAGTAGTGAGACCCTCAACACCATGTAGACCCTTCCCTAAAATTATATATATATATATATATATATATATATATATATATATATGATTTTTTAATCATATATTCATTTGGTGATTTGGTGCAGGGGCTTACTACACAGCTAGGACTTATAGTGATCCTCCTGTCTCAGCCTCCCCATTGCTGGGATTACAGGCATGCACTACCACATCCAGTTTCCGTGGCCAGCACAGTGTGACCAGGTACTGGGGTCAGCACAGAATGTGGTATTGGACACCAAGACTGGGTCCTTGCACTTGCCAGCCAGGTGCTTAGACTACCAAACTATCTCTCCAGGCCACTTGTCTTAATTTCTTGACTGAAAATCTCAAAGCATATACTCAATGGTTTCTCATACAAAAGATGTTCTCTACAGCTCAGGCCAGGGGTTATAATTCCTAATGAATCTCAGAAACTCATCTATTATCCCAAAGCCCTGAGATGTTTTCTGGGTTATAGACTTCCAGGAATCATTCTTTCATACTCTGTGACTGTACCTTCTCTCCTTGCTTTCCTAGTCTGTATTGGTGGAACTTCAATTATGAATTCATATTTTTCCCATTCAGTTCATTCTGTTTTAGCTAGTCCAAATGCAAACTGGGCTTGCCTTCTAGTAGAAGATGGAATTCTTTGGACATTTGTGTGATTCCCAAGATAAATCCTATTAAGAAAGGCGTGATTTTGTAAGATAAAGAAACTAACTGCTTCTTAAATGCAGAATGCTGGGGTTGGGGAGATAGCTCAGTGGCATAATCGCCTGCCTGGTAAGTGCAAGGTCCTGATTTTGACCTCTGGTATCAAAATAAACAAACAACAACAACAACAACAAAAGCAGAGTGATCAGAGCACAGCAGCTGGGGTTCGATCCCCAGTGCGCCATGCCATGCCGGCCCTCTCTCAGAGCACACTGAGCTAGAGATTGAGACTGGGCATGATGGCACTGCGCCTGTAACCCTAGTGTTTGGGGGGCTGAAAATAGAAGAATCACTGTGTCTGAGACCACATAGATCCTGCAGACCCTGTAGCAAATACATTTTTAAAAAAGGCATGGTGTTAAACACTGTTTAGAACAATTTCAGCTCTTTAAAATAAAAATAACAGATATATAGGGAAAGGTAGGCTATGTAATTTTTTACTTCCTTATATCATCCGCATCTATATCTTGTTTGTTTAGCAAAGTTTTGGTAGCTAGAATTTTCTAGGCAAAATATATACATATATCTCAGACTTTTTTTCCTGACCTAGAGCCAACCATAAACTATAGCCACATGTCTAGTGGACATTTGGGGGAAGTTAGTGATTGTAACAGCTGGCAGAGACGTCATCCACCATAAAATTAAACCATTAGAACCAAGTGCCTTCTGAGGTTGGAATGCCATCACCTAAAACAACTGAAGAACTGTACGTTTGTCCAAAATAATGAGCTCCAATACAAAAAATTAGTATCTTATTAAAATGATCACCACAAGAGGAAAAAACTTGCAAAATGTAGCATCAGTGAATAGCTAACAAAGAGCCTGTGATGTCTTCTCCCCGTGCCAACTGCCTTTTATTTCTGTAAATTAACTTTGATGAAATGAAACTGCTTAACAATTTGAGTTGTAAATGTAATAACATAAATGTAAAAAGTAAACAAACATCACATTTTGTCTGAGATTCAGTTATTCTGATTGAGTTCTGATATATCTGGAATAGGAAAAGAAATATAAATCCTTTGCAATAACCTCTGCTTCCTAAAATGTAGTGACAGGGCATGGGCGTGCGTGTGAGCGCACACACACACACACACTCACTCTCACCACAAATATACCTATTATTTTTGTTCATATATCTTATTTCTGTAACTGGATTACAAATGCAACATTTTCTTCTTTGTAGCTTCAAATGGATCTAAGCAGATGTTAACAATGAAGCTAAACTTACTTATAAAGAAAAAACTGGGTTACTTTCTTAAGTAAAATTTTAAATACATCCATCTACACAACATGAAATTAACAAATATTTTCAAATGTTAATATTCATCTGGTACACACAAAAAATGTTCTAGCTCAGGGCTAGAGTCTCACAGGTATGCTGCTGAAGATGTAATGTTTAATGAATATACTATAATAAAAAATACAAGAATCTTTGGAAATGTACAGCCTTTCAGAATCTATTCTTTCATTTCTGGCTTTATTTATTTACTTTTAGTACTGGGGATTGAACTCTAGACCTTGTGCTTGCCAGGCAGGTGTTTATGCTGCTGAGCTATCTCCCCAGCCTCCGATTTCTAGCTCATTTCACATTGTTTCAATAATCTCTTTAACTTCATGGATAACGTCTGTAAGTGTATTACAACTCAAGTGGTCGATGACTACAGTTGAGCCCTTTCTCATATGCTCCTTTATGTTAATAAATCTGATCACAGTACTAATGAGATTGGCTTTTGCCTCTTTCTGATTAAAGATGAGTTTTAATGCTGCTAGTGCCTTCATATTGATCAGATCTCTGGCTGCAGTTGGATTTTCAGACTTAGTCAAAAGTACTTTCAAAACAAGATTTCTGAAAAGTAACTGTAGTAATAGGGTGATGGACAGAATCAGTAGTCAGTTGCTGTCTTGGTTACTTTTCTCTCACTGCTAGGACAAAATACCCAACACCCAAAATTAAACAAAGAAAGCCTTATTAAGCTCACAGTTGATGGAGGTTTCAGTTCATTCTCAGCTGAGAGCAAAAGGGGGAGCCACAGTGGTGGCGGCTGGCTAACCTCTCTCTCCTCCTTCCACATTTATATGCAGATTGTCTGCCCCAGGGCGAGTGTAGCACTCACACCCATTATTCCAGCATTGGATCCTGAATTATTCACAAACTCTGGAAGCTACCCCATGACTGCATGAGACTTTGGGGGGACAGCTAGACTCAAACCATAACAGTCATCTACCTTTAACCTAGTCTGTTGTCCAGGTGAGTTCAAAGGGAAAGACACAGTTTCCTTACACATATGCTAATATGTAATTCGCTCCCGCCTTGTCTTTCATCCCCAGAAAGAGGATTCAGAGTAATTACAATCTTTTTCCTCCTTTCAGGGGAAGAAAAACTGAACAAGCTTTCAATAAGTGTCATATACCCACTTTGTTAATGAATTCTTGAGCAAGTGGATGAATATTATGGATACCCATTTCAATTTGTGCTGTTTTATGAACAAGAAGATCATGGTTTTACTTACGTATGCTTACTAGTTTTTCATATTTTTCAGAATCCAAACAGCATTCCATTTTGCAAGGTCAAGCAGATGGCTTAATCCCATTCATTTCCCTGATCCTAATTTGCTCTCTAATTTCATCTGTGGTCTGGATGCAAGGGTAAGAACCAAATGGGGACTCAGGAATAGACAGTGAGCTTGAGCAAGTATTCCTAGAAGAGCAGGAGGCTGCTGCAGAAAAAGAATGCGCGCTTTCTTCAGGTGAGAAAACAATAACATACGAAGAGGGCTTCATCTCAGCTGGGACCTGGGATCGAAATCCTACTGCTGGTATTAAAGCAGGGGTGTTGGGCCAGATAGTCACACCAGACCAGTCCTTGGTTCTATTTATTTATTTATTTGCTTAATTTCATTCACAGGCTGAGGTTTAACAACCTTACCTGTCTTATGCAATGAATCCTGGCCTCTCCATGGACCAATCTGCCATTCCCTCCTGCTCCATACCTTTTCTCTTCCAAAGACTTCAGAGCCCACAGAGGACAGAGCCGAATTGAAGGAGCTGAACTGCATCCTCTAACTATGAAGCCTCTCTGTAGCTTGGTGGCATGGGTGCCAGTTTGAAGTACATGTCTGTCACGAGAGCATGGACAGTTCTAGAGGTTAGACCCCTGTACTTCCAAAGAGTCCATCTGCCTCCAGAGGAGAGCCTCTTAGATAATTCTGTTTACAAACAGCATCTGTTGACTGGAAATAGAATGGGGATGTGAAGACAGAAAGGAGCATCCTGGCAGAACATGGGTTGATGTAGGGTGACCCTGGAGACTTGGGACTCTTGGTTCTTTTTGTTTGTGTTGATACTGGAGGACATCAGAGTTCTTCCCATCAGCCTTCATTCTGAATGCTCCCCACTGGTCCTTCTTGGCAAACCCTGTCAAGTTCCAGGTATCAGGGAAAGAGTTCATCTCTAAATAAAGTCTTTAGTTAAGCAGATCAAGAGCTACACATGCTAATACCTTCTGGGACTTTGCCATTCACAGTCAAGTTCAGATAGCCACAAAGGATATTTGAGGACCTTTAAGTCTAGATTCATAGTCTTCTCTAACAAATAACAGTATTTCGGAATGTTTGTTTAATACAAAGTGTAATTTAAAAAGTTTTGGCCTTTTATAAATGAGAATTTGTCTGATTTCATGCCCTTCTTTATGGGCAGAATAAACAAAACAGGAAAAGGCCATTCAGGAGTTGTCATGTCTTTTCTTAGATACCTAATTTTTGCTTATAAGGTGACACATATAGGAACAAAGCAAAGCTTGCTGTTTTCCCTTGAACAGAGAGTTGTTTGTATTTCTGGAAGTTGAATACTTTTGGTAAACCTAAGCCCTGCCTTGTCATTTCTCAGTTAACTGTATTCTTTCTACTTTGAGTTGGGAAATGAACTGTGTTAGCCAGGTGTATAAAGGTTTGGGAAGAACCCTGGACTTGATGGACCTGCAGAACACAAAACTGTGCCTTGTGTACACCTGTGTTCAGCATACACATGTGTGTGGGGCAGGGTTTTTGTCCCTAAATGGACACCCCTCTGGCTTTGTCACAGCCTGAAAGGCTGAGTGGCCACAACTACTCTGCCACTTTGCTACCTTGGTGGACTAGGCATGAAGACATAGGACACGAGCTAGGGAAGGGTAGAAAGATAAGGCAGAGGAACACGGAAGTGATCTATAGATAACAAGTTAAGACCACAGTATTTGAAAAAACAAGCAGTCTTGCTAGGAACCCCCTTCAAAGTGCTACACAATTATCAATTATTAATGAGAATGCTTTCTCAAAAAACCCAATACTTGACTCAATAGTTTTCTTCTCAATGTGTTAATAGGTCAACTTCAATATTTGGCTGTCTGTGAGTTACATGATATTAAATACTGCTTAAAATAAGTGGGTCATGCTAGGACTTTGGGAATTTTTTTTAGTTATTATTTTATTCACTGTAATGGAATTTGATTTTCCTAGAACTGAAAGTTCCTGTGGCTTTATTGAAGTCCACATATCTATCAAAATTCAGAATTCACACTTATTCTTGAAAACAATGTAGAGAATTGTCACATTTTAGAGATATGGGGCAGATGAATTACCTTGTCATGAGGTCATACGGCCAAGGGTCCTGGAAGTGAGCTGTGATTGTTTTTGGAATAAGCAGTCTCAGGGCAGATGTAGTGAGCTGTGATTGTTTTTGGAATAAACAGTCTCAGGGCAGATGAGTGCAAATGCGGTCAGCCTGAAGGGGGCCTGATGCTGATCTCTACTGGGGCCCTTCCCGTATCCAAGGTGCCAGGAGGGTACCTAAGAGGCCTCAGTTTTTAACCTCCTTCTCTTTTCTATGGACAGCCTTTCTTCCATGCTACTTTCTCTGCTGTCTTTCATCATGATTCTATGCCACTTGTGACCACGCAGTGTCTGTGAGGACAGATGGAAAGGCACCACTTTGGGAGCCCATGCCAGGCTGGCTCCACATCCTATCCCACGCACAGTGGCTCCCTTCCCTAAATGAGCCTGTTTAATGAGTCAAGAATATTCCATTAACCAAACAAGTATAGCTGCCAATAGGAATGTTCCAAAGAAAATAAATGAAAACCTGTCTACTTTGTACTGTTTTGATGGGCAATCTTTTTAAAAACCATAGTGCCTGGTCTGTCTCCTCTCAGGTTGTAATATATTTTAAAAAACTTACCCAGAGAGGCCTAGGAATGAATGTTTTCATGCTATGACAATTCACAGCTCAGCTTTTATAGTACTTTATACTTTTCTCTTCTTAGAGCCTGAGGCACTGTCTGGGAAGAAGTTACATGTTTAAAGAGCTGCATTAACTCTTTGCAGTCAGTGACTTGCAAATCCAAACAGTGAATGCAATTATGACAGGAAATCAAGATTATTTTAAAATATCTATTGAGCCACCCTCATAATAAATGCTCTTGCATTGCCTCAAATGACAAATGTGTGTCAAGTGAGTTTGAAAAGGAAGAAAACTCAAATATTATTCAATGCCTGGTATCACTCTTCACTTCAGCCAGTGCTGAGTTCTCTTAGCAGAACTAGGGTACTGGGGGTCAGAAGCCTGGCATGCAGCTGGCTCCTCTGTTCTGCTGCTTACAGACCCAATGCAAGAGGCTATTGGCTGCTGAGCTTCTCTCTGGAGGCTTAGCAGGGAATCTGTTTCCAAGCTTCTTGGGTTGCTGGCAGAATCCAGTTCCTTGTGGTTGCAGGACTGAGGTCCCCATTTCCTTGTGAGCTGGGTGTGGTCCTAGAGGCTCCTCAGGAGACAGTCCTGCCAAGAGCAGAGTCTGTCAGAAGTTAAAGAGAGAACATAGCACTTGTGAGTGTGGAAGCCTGATCTCAGGCGCCATCAAAGGATACCACAGTCATGGTTTTCTTGTTTTGTTTTTGTTTGTTTTTAATACAGGGTCTGGGTAAATTGCCTAGGCTGGTTTTAAGCTTATGATCCTCCTGCCTCAGCTTCTTGGTTAGCTGAAATCGCAGGCATGTGCTGCCACCACCTGGTTGCATTCATGGATTTTTGTTGAGATGTGTCTTCCAGTTTGCTACTGGAGGGTTCTAATAATCAAGTTTGGCTCGATTGTTTTATGCTGTTCCACTTCAGAGACTCCTTGCTGTGAAGTGAGATTTTGGCTTGTTTGTTTGTTTGTTTTTACAGTGCTTGGGATTGAACCTAGGCCCTTGCACATGCTATTCAAGTTCTCTCCTACACTGCCAGCCCTGGAGTGAATTTGCATCTGGGGGATCACAGTTCTTTGGGCAAACTACAAAGACTATTAAAGATTAAAACCTTTTAAAGATTAAATCCCCTGTTAGACAAGATTATTTTCAGATTTCTTAAAAACCAGTTTTATTGAGCTATAGTTTATATGTCATAAAATGCACCATTTTAAGTTCTATTTGGATAAGTTTTTAAAAATGTATATATCCATGTAACTACCATTACTATCAGGACATATATTTTCTTTTTTTTTAATTTTTTATTTTATTTTATTTTATTTATTTATTTGTTTGCTTGTTGTGTTTGTTTCTTTATTTATTCATTTTGTGGCTGGCTCAGCCTGCCCTGGTGGTGGCGCTGGCGCAGCATGTGGTGCCGGGTATCGAACCGCAGTCCCCGCAGTTGCCTGAGCCCTCCTAAGCAGGCGCTTTAGACCACTGAACCATCTCGCCGGCCCCAGGACATATATTTTCATCACTCCAAAAGTTTCCTTGGGCCTCACCATCCCATGCCATATGTTTTGTTTTCTTGTGCTTTAGAATTTCATGTAAATGGAATCATACATATCTGTATCTATTACTATATATACATACTTCTTTGTCATGTTCCTTTTACTCTGTGTTAGATTTTTGAGTTTCATGCATGTCATGGGTAATAGTCGTTTGTCCTTTAATACTGAGTAGTTTTCTACTTTGTTAAATACACTGCTGTTTCCCTTTTTCTGTATTATTAGAATATAATAATATATATTATATATTATAATATGATATATAACTAATAATATATAATATGTAAAATAATATATATATATTATATGCTACTATGTTGCTAATGTGTTTTGCCTCTGTGTTCATAAAGGATATTGGTTTGGAATTTTCTTATAAAGTCTTGGTCTGGTTTTGATGTCAAAGTAATGCTGGCCATATTAGTGAAATTGGAAAGCATTTGGGGTATTTATTACTATTTGCAAGTGGCTTTCTTGGCTGGCATTCAGGCACTGCTGCCCCAAGCGGCCTGGTAACGTCCTGCACAAGCTTTCCCCAGGTGCACCTACAGCCTGGCCTGTGACAACTGAGTCGCCCTGCTGAATATGGCTCCTTGGATTCCTCAGCACAAAGCAGTAGGCCCTGTCTTCCTCCACGGTGGTTTCCTGTAGAATCCGTGTGTGCGGAGGACCACCTGAGCAGCTCTCCTTGAAAGAAAAGAGACTGTCTCCATTTTGACTGAGCCTAACCCTATTCCCTCGTATTGAAATGTACAGAGCTGGCTAGGACTTCTGATTATCCTTTCAATTGGCCTTAAGCAGTGTGTAATGGTCTAGCTGAGGTGATAGCAGTGTTTTGAAGATGGCATGCGTGTTTCCCTGATGACCGGATTAAAAGCCAATGCTCCACGGTGTCAGCTGGGATCGAGCCTCGAGATAGAGGCTATGACTTCTTGGAGCTTGAAAGATTACACATCAGAGCTGAAGTACCAGACCCCCAAAATATTAGATACTATCTCAATAGCATAATGCAAATTATTTCTCTTGTATATCTCTGAATATGGCGGAGGTGAATGCAGGCTTCCTACCTAGCCCAGCTCACAGTGCTCATCTTCTTCCCACAATTCCCTTAAGTGCTTACCTTCCTAAAATTCCCTTTCGCAAGCCACTCCCCCTTCTCCAAAGAATAAAGCCTGAGTGCAGCCCTGGGTCACCCTCTTGGTTCCGGAAAGCCATCTTCATGGCTGTACTTGGGGGCCCCTTGGCTCCCCAATAACTATATATATATATATATATATATATATATATATATATATATATATGTCTTAGTGTCTTTGTTATCGCCATGGGTTGCGCTGGGAGTGGTAGATTGGAGTTAACTTGGTGGAATTCCAATAACATGGTTTTAGGATTCTAAGCTTAGACTTCTTGGGCCAAGATGAGAACCAGGAAAGGACTCCGACCCCTGTGGGCTGGGGAGTTAGCGAGAGGGGAGCAAGTACTGCAAAAATGACAGCGCTCAGACCTTTAGAATCAAGTTTTGACTGTGCATGGGAGTAGGATGGGGGAAAAGAGATTTTTTGAAAAATGTTTTCTGGTCAGTATACCAAAGCAAAAATTAAAGAAACAACAGTTAATTTTCCTTCTATTTTATTTATTTATCCTATGTATTTAGTATAGGGTCTACAGGGTCTCACTATAAAGATCAGACTCATAGTGATTCTCCTGTTTTCAGCCTCTCAAGTACTGGGATTACAGGCACATACCACCATGCCCAGTCTCAATCGCCATCTCAGCGTGCCCCAAGGGTGGGAGTATTCCCTTTAAGTGTACCCTGTAAGCAGACCAAGGAAAATCTAGACCCATGCATAAACTCCTAGGGAAGGACTCTTGCACTCACATGATGCCCTCCTACCATTGGTCTTTCATAGTGTGGAGGCTGTCTCTTATTCCCATCCCTCAGAGATAGCCAAGATGTTTGAAAACCACTGCTTTATGAGGTTTGGGGGGCCCAGGAAAATGAATGTCCTGCTGATCACGGTTGATTCTCTAGCTACCTTGAGTTGGCACGCAGAACAGTCTCTGAGTTCAGCCTAGCAAAATCAGGACCAAGAAGACTTTCTGGTGACTTTCAGCCTAGGATTGAGGCTAAGGTATGACGTCATATAAATTCCCTGTGTGCTATATGATCTTTGGGTGTGTTTTATATTGGTGTTTTGGGTGACATATTACAAAAATAATGTTATCAATAAAAATGCTCTAATTGTTGTGTAAGTTTATATGTGCATATGTACACACATGGGATTTTAATAGCTGTATGATTAAAGGCATTAGAATATGGAAGGTGTAGTGTACAACTGCTTTTTTTTTCAATAGTAGATATTGGAGGATTGAACTCAGGGCTTCTGAACTGAGCTACATCCCCTTCTTTGTTTTTTATTTTCAGATGGCGTCTCTCTAAGTTGCTAAGTTGCCTGGACTGAGTTTGAATTTATGAGACTCTTGCCTCAGCCTCCCTGGGTGCTGGGATTACAAGCATGCACCAGGACAGCCAGCTTTTGTTTGGGAGACTTATTGTCGACCTCCAAAGATGCTAGAATAAGTTGCATGAGCCATAGTCTCACAGAGACTCAAGGACGTCGGTCGTTGTCTCCAGATAACTCCACTGTACACCAGGTATGGTTCTTAGATGCTGTTATGGTTTGTGTGTGGGTGTCCCCCCAAAGCCTCATGGGTGGCTTCTGGAATTTGTAATTGATTATTGGAGAAATGGGTGCTGTACCTGCCCTGGGGCAGGTGATTTACATTTTGGTGTAAGGGAGGAAAAGAAGTTGGCTGCTTGAGGTGCTGCTAGCTCTCTCCCTGCACTCTTGCTCTTAGCTGCCACCATGAAAGGTTGTTTTCTGCCATGTGCCTCTCTGCCTTGGAGCCAACTGAATATGGACTGAAACCTCCAGTAACTGTGAGCTAAATGAACCTTTCCTTCCCTCATTTTGAGTGTTGGGTATTTGTCCCAGCAACAAGAGAAGAGTAACTAAGACAGATGGAAAATCAGAACTGAGCAGCAAAAGGGCTAGAACAGCTGAGGCTTTCACTGGTTAGAGTAGAGTTTGACGTTGGATGTGATGCAACATTTGGATGAAGCAGTTCCTATGAGCCAAAGACACAAGAGGTGGTACAGAAAGGAAGAGCAATCCTCAGGATGCAGAGCCGTGGCCAAGGCCTCGAGAGGCTTTCGTCAGTGTTGGTCGTGGTGCTGGGACTCTCACTCAGGGCCATGTCCATGGCAGGGAAGTGCTCTATTATTGAGCTACAGCCACAGCCTAGGACCTTATTTTTAAGAGAAATAGCTGGAGAGAATAAAAAGGACATGAGACAGGCAGTGCAGTCACTGAGTTTGGATTCAGTCTGTCACAAAATCATTTTGTGGCCTAGGGCTCTTGAACAGCTCTCCTTGGACAGTTTTTTCTTTGGAAACTGAACATGAGTTTCCTCATTTCTTCATTTATGACAGAGTATGATAGGGGTTGATAATTAAATTATGTCGAGATTTCAAGCCCTGAAAACAAATGTGAGGAAATAGCTGTTCTTAGTCTTTGTTTCCTTGTTTTTTAATGTCCTCTATGAAGTTGCCAGCTGGTCTCAGACATAAGTGGGAAGAGAGAAAGGTGGTTCTGTGTATGCTTTGAGTGGAGGTAGTGGCCAGACACAGCTAACAGACCTTAAAGAAGGGGTCAGGAAGTCAGGGGTCCAGAGTGAGCCTGCTGAGCATTCAGTCCTTCTAGAAACTGCTCTCTCATTCTCTAGAAAGTTCAGATTCTCATTTAAGGACATGGAGGCTTTGCTGTCCTGAATTCTTAAGTGGTGCCTCTAATGCTCTTATCTTGTAAACAGTAAGGTAGGTCTTATAAGCAATTACAGTAAGTAAGCAATTAATACTGAAAGCACTTGGACTCAGGACTGTGTGAGCAGCCTCTCCTTCTTTCAAAGAGCCACTTCCTGTCTCCTGGAAACTTCTTCCCATGGCCCCTACCTCTTCCACTTCCACTAACCTCTCCCTGTATTTGTCCACCCAGCCCTGGGGGTGAACAGATACACTGAGAGCATGATCACCTCTGGCTTCCTGGTTGGAAGTCTGTTTGTTTTGAGAGTCAGAAAGTATTACAGGAACATTTTAGAGTAAGTTTTACTCTGGAGCTAAGAATTTTCCTGAGTGAAAATAGGAAGAATAGATTTGGTCCTAAAGGGAAAGTAGACTGTTGCTCGGGTGTCTGCAGACCTTCCACAGGACAGAGTCCAGTGGTTAGCTGCACATCCTGGCCCATGCCTCCCAAGAGAAGCTGCAGGCATGGGCTGGGGATCAACCTTGAAATCTTATTGAAGATGGGAGAGTTGCTGCAGCTGCCCAAGGGGAGTGGAGGAAGATTAAACCCTATTAAAAGAAGAGGAAGAAGTAAATACATGGAAAGAAAAGAAGAGGAAGAAAGCCAAGCAAAAGAGACTGTCTGGGATGGTGAGTTTGAGCTCGCTGTGGTAGTGCACGTGTGCAATGTCTGCTACATAGGGTGATCAAAAAATATGGCAAACAGTTACACTTTAAAAAATCCATTCTATGGCTGGGGCGATAGTGTGGCTGTCTAAGTGTCTTCCTGGCAAGCACAAAGACCCAGATTTGATCTCAGATACTTAAGGCCATGCCAGCCCCAGAACCCCAGGAGCACTGTGCTAGCCTCCGAAATTGGGCATGGTGCCACACCCCTGTAATCCCAGTGAGTGACAGGGAGGCTGAGATAGGAGGAACACTAGAGACCCTGTACCAAATAAATAGATTCTATCTGTCTATCTATCTATCTGTCTATCTATCTATCTATCTATCTATCTATCTATCTATCTATCTATCTATGTATCTGTCTATTCTAGTAAAAGACATCTTGCCATTAGTCCTCCTCAGAATTCTCCTCCTTCGAACACACCCCATTGTTCATGTCACTTTCTGAAGCAGTTCTGGAAGCGCACTCTCATGACTGTATTTACAAGGTGTGTTAAAAAATATGGTGAATGAGGCTGCCAAGTATCATCGAATGGAAAGGTAGCTTTGTCCACATCTACCTTGTTCACTATATCAGGCCTAAGGTGACTTCTGGTTCTTCCCCAAAGTCAAAATGGCCTTGGAAGATAAATACTTTCAGGACTCTGAGGTAGCTTCAACAGTATAAAAATACTCATGAGTGAGAACTTCTGGAACTGCTGCAGAGATTGACAGGAAAGGGCTGGCCAAATAGCTCAGTGGATTAAAGC